>JBBJLS010000148.1:16823516-16836574 GCA_037577275.1 Bryconaethiops microstoma | reverse complement strand
TCTCTCTCTCTCTCTCTCTCTCTCTCTCTCTCTCTCTCTCTCTCTCTCTCTCTCTCTCTCTCTGTGTCTGTCTCTCTCTCTGTCCTCGCAGAACAGCCTGTGAGCTCAAAGAACCGCTGCTACATTAAGTTGCTGCATCGCTGCCCAGAGAGAGGTTGGAAAAAAAACAGAAGGAGATGGAAGAGAGAGGGACAGGGTGGATGTTTATTATGCAAGGCTGGGGTGGTTCGGCTGGCCGGCTCTGTCAGCTGGGCCGAGGCAGCCATTCTGGCTCTTCCAGACGCAGTAAGCAGATGGCGGAGCTGCGTCTGCTCTTCTCCAGGGGCAGCTGCAGATAAAAGAGAGAGGGAGAGAGAGAAAGAGAGAGCGAGAGAGAGAGGGAGGGAGAGAGAGAGAGAGCGAGAGAGAGAGAGAGAGAGACACGTGGGGGTGGAGGGGGTGCTTGCCTCTGTATCCTCCTTACAGACAGGAGACAGCACCAAGCCAAAGAGTCTGTCAATGTCAGTGTGTCCCAGTCTGTTGAAGTGATTCAAACTGAATGTTGGTATTTGTCCATAAAGAGCACTGACGTGATATCTGTTACACACTGCTGCCTCTTTACTCACACAAGCAGGGCAGTTCCAAATTGTTATATTTGAACACAAGGCTGAGCTTGTCGTTTTTTTTCCCCTCCCTCTGTTGAGCGCGGGGCAGCATGGTTAGCTCATGCCAAAACAAACACCTGTGATGGTTGGAACTTTGTTGAAATGAACAGTAAAAAAAAAAAAAAGAACTGTTCCCTTGCTGTAGGCTTGTCAAAAGGCTTCAACAGACATAGATGCTTTATTTGGTAACCCAGTGTGCATTTAACTAAACCACAGGAGCTTGACGCAGAATAAATAAGACTATTCCTGACGCAGATTACTTGTTTTGTTTTTGTTTTTTTTATCACACACATACATAATACACCTTTCATTTAAATCTGACATGAGCGATTATCTTGACCCGAAATCAAATCAAGGATTATCTCGCTAACAAACAATGAAGATCAATAGTCACCAATTAGCATGGTGCAATTTGTAATACCATCTAATAATAAATACAGCAAATAAATGCAAATGTACTGTGATGTATAAATAGGGTTGGGGTTCCTGCATTGTCCACTTGCTAAAGATTTAAGTACCTCAAAATTACAGCACTCTGATGGTCATTATTTCGTTTCAAATCTAAAATGAGCTGAAAGGATAACAGCTGGTAGATGACGTACTGTACACTGAACTGAAGTATGCATTCAAAACCAGTTGTGGTTTAACAGCAATACTTTGGATAAGTTAAAAATGACATGAATCTGATTTTGGTCAAACTATTTCTTTGAGCTACTAAATGTTACAGCTGTACTTTGGCCGAGATCCATAGCCATACTGGATTTCTGTTTTTGTGCAATGCATTTTGTTTCCTGATGGGTCCAATAATACCCATGTTGCAGCTGTAACCACCATACAGTTGTGCTGGTACTGCCAGCCATCCGTGCTTTGTGCTGGTTGCTAGGTGCTAATATGTAAAATGTGCAGGCTTTTAAGGGCCCCCAGGATCTGGCGAATGATTTGCAGAGGCCACGCAGGGCTGGTAGAATTCTAATCATGCACACTGTAGCCCAAGCCTGGCTCAGGCTGCGATTTGCCCAGACGAAAACTGCACAATGCATAATGAAAACAAGCTGAATCTCCTCTACATGCTCCACAGTGCTCATGTCACTTCTCTCAAGCTGAGCTCTTCTCTGCTGCATTTACATAATAGCTTTTGCACGCTACCATCTGCATATGGTGGTCAGATTATTCATACCTTCATCATTTACCGTCTTTAAAATCTCTAACCGCATGACTTGTTGATGATTTCTTAAGCATTTGCTTGGAGAACTGTCTTGAGTAAATGTTTCCCTGCATATCTCTCTTTTTTTTGTTACTATTGATTGTACATCACCCCCCATTCTCAGTGCTGCCTTGGTGTAAAATTCCCCCCGAAGGAGATGTGGTGTGTGTCTTTTGCTCAGCAGACTGCGTGTAGGAAAGCAGTGCGAATGAGATCGCAGCGTGCGGTGGGGTAGAAGCATCTGTACTGGAAGGGGTCCTCCTGGCTCCCTCTGCTCTGATGTCCTTGTTATTTTCGTGGAAGGAGGACGATGAGAGCTGGCTGGGGATTCACAGCTTCTGCTGGCCAGCAGATGTTATGGACTCGCTGATGGAGGCTGTTACAAGGATAAAAAAAGAGCTTACTGATAAAAGTAGCTATAATGATCTGAGTGTAATTTCTCGTGTGATCAACAGGCCTTGGCTTATGGCTTTACAGAAGCCGAGATTTGGAGCATTTATACAGATTTGGAGCATGTATATGCCTGATATGTCAGTGGCTTGGTAGACATACCTAATAAAAGTGTATGTTCATAAACAGTCTGTGCAAAACTGTGAATTGTATGCAAAAGGATGGCATGATTTTCTTAGTGACAATAAGTATACATCCTCCGCAGAGAACACACTTTTTCACATTTTAACGCACTGTTACTGTTTATTTGCTGAATTTCATATCTTAGAGAAAACCGAAAAAGAGAAAGCGTGACTTGGCACATTTTGGCTTTTTGTCATAACGTAAGCCTAAAAACTATATAGAAATTATACACTAAAACTGTGCAGAACATTGTCATATTTTATATCATATAAAATGTTAGTTCGCTGTAGAGGATCTAGAGTTAATTAGGTACATCTGCCTTATACCTGCATTCACTGGCCTTTTTATCAGGTACATCTACCATATAGGTATACTTTGTATGTTTACAATTGCTGACTAGCCCATCTGTTCTATGGACGCTTTATCATCCATTCTCTTCTCCATCCGTCAGTTGAAAAGGACCATAATAGGATCACCACTGAAGAGATATTTTATATGGTGAACCTTCTCAGTGCAGCTTAAAATCCTGAATGACATTAGTGGTAGGTCAATAATAGTGTAGTGCTGAGTGAATCAGGCAGAGCAATGTTGCTTTGCTTTCATCTGACAGTGGTCCTGTGGTTAGAAACTGACTCCTGAAGAAGAGGATGATTAACACAAATAGTCCATGGAACAAGACAAGTCATCTCTATGTGTGGCCAGTAAAAATACACAGCCAGTCAAAAGCAAGTCAAGCTTACACTAACAAAAATGTCTAGTGGTGATTCACCATTAACACTAGTATTAACCCCAAAACAAGGTTTAATCCATGTTTTCTGCAACTGGCCTAATGTAGAAACCCTTCAGCATCTTAATCTCTCATATGCGCACCATGTGCACTAATATCCCGTGACCATGTTGGTTTCACTGCTGTGCAAACCCCCAAATGTCTGGTTAGTGATAGCCCTATGGTGGTCCCAATTTTCAGAGATGAACAAAAGAAGAACAAAGGACTGAAGGCGTATGGAACTGGCCCTAGATCAGAGAGCTTTGCTGCTGTGAAGCCTCTCTCTGGACACATTCTGCTCTCTTATCGTGCTGAAGCTGTTATCGCACAGACTGTGGCCTCAGTCATCTGTCTCTTACCTGCCTGCGATTATCTCCTAGCTAATCAGAGGCTGAGGACTGACTGAAAATGATTCAATCAGTTGTCTGGATTAATCCAGCCTTATTCTTCCAGTGCCGCAGCACTCCATCTACTCATGTAGAGATGATTTCTACTACCAGGTGCCATTTAAGACAAGTATGTTGTTATGCACAATAGTGGTGATATGCTTCATTCTGAATATTTAAAAATACTTCACCATCCTGAAGCCCTCCTACTGTTTCCTGTTTGGGATCTTAGTGGGAAGCAGAAGTCATTGAAATAATGGGGGGAAAAAACGTAAACAAAGTATGAAATGTCAGATGGTTGCCTGAGTGAAACAATATTTTTCTACAACAGTGAAATTTGCATCTCTCAAGTATTGCCTTGCTTTTTTTTTTGTATTAAAGTGCTGGGATATTTAATCAAATATGAATTATCTAATTAGTGTGTGAACAAAATCCAATTCATTAAATGTGCAGAAGAGGCTCTGAATTGGCTTTCACATCCAATTAAATGTTTGCTCTTTTGCGCCATGTTTAATTCATAGGAGGGGATTGTTCTTTTGTTACACGGTAAACTTTTCCGGAGGAAAAGCCGTTTACCATGTCGGGGGTCTCAGTGGCATTAATTCTGCGTGTAATGTGTATGTGCTCCTGTAGATTCAGTAATGGATGTTTTCTGCATCTAATATTGTATTAGCAACTGCAGTTCAACTGTAATGGGTACTATTATTTTCACTGTGTTATAAATCATTGTCTCATGAATGATTTATCTCTGAAGAGCGTGATGCATCCTGCGAACTGGGAATATCTAACCACTCCCACGCCAGCCATCAGTCATTACTGTAAATCAACAGCAGGGGGAGCCATCACAACAATTTGTTTTGAAAGGGACGCTTCTTTTTTTTTTCTTGTTACGCGTAGGATGAATCTATTTCATTAAAAAATCTCAGTAAACGTGCCCATTTGTTTATTATGATGAATAAGATGGTGTAAGACATTGGAGAATCAACAGCAATTACTACGCTTTCCATGGCCTTGGTGTGATGTATTCATGTTATATTTCTTGTAATATGGTCAGATAGGAGATGTATAGCATGTAACTGAACATAACAATAGACGTTACGTGCAGGTGAAGGAATTCAAACCATTACATACATTATTTGGTTTAGCCCTTTGTTCAGAAAGTTCAGCATTGTGGAAGAAATCTGCATATGACATAATCTGGATATGACACTTTTGCCTGTGCTATTGTATTTTCTTCTAATTTTTTATTTTTTTTGCCAGGGACTGAAATGTCTGCAGAATTACATCCTGAGAAAGATCCGATTACTGTAGCTGGTCATCAGCATCACACTGAGGTGTTCAGCGGAAAGCACTATTCCAGCGGATGTATGTGTGCTCAGGCCGTCAGGCAGGTGTCATTACTGCAGTTCATTTGCAAGGTAAGTGACTATGGGAAGTGACAGTGGTGGAATTAGTAATGCGCTCCCGCTGTCATTTTTATCAACACAGCCTGCAGGGAGGACGTGATTAAATGGATATTCCTCCTTCTGCATTAATACCCTCTGCCCCACTTTCAATCCCATTCACTTACTGGAGCAAAGAGCAGGGAATTTTACTATCGACTGCAAGGGATTCTCATTCATTGCCTGACATGGCGACGCTGGACGCTGTGCAAGTAAGAGAATATATGTAAGGGTTTGGTTTTTTCCCTCTGTTTGACAATGAGTTCAGTTTCGAAGGATTGAAACAAAGGATATTGGTACAAATGACACAATTCCTTCCTTTTTCCGTTTTGTTTCATGCTTTCTATTGAACCCTACAATGACTCTCACCAAATATTACTACTTGCACAGTTTGCACAGCAATTAATAGTTCTCATATTTATATTGTTTAATGGATGGAGTTTTTTTTTTTTTTCTCACGCGCAGTGGTGTCAGTAGCTTTCTCTCAAGCGCAGAGGCAGCTCGTAAGCCAGGGGGGGGTTAAAATCCTCAGAAGCGGACTCAACATTATGCCGCAAGAAAATCAATGGCCATTGACCTTACTGTTGCCTTCCTGCTGATGTGCCTGACCACTAAAGAACACTGGTTGTCGAGCATTGTCCCAACCTTCAATACAACCTGATCCAACTCTGTATGTATCTAAATGTGGGCACATTATTTTGTCACAGAAATGTCCTCTTTTCTGGTTACATTATATAACATGAAGAAAAGCACCAACAGAAGCCAGTCCCTAATGTGCCGTGGACCACGTCAACTTTACACTGTGGTTTGAATGGAGGGGAAAGGTATAAATGAATTAAATGGTGAAAAGCGCTCTTTAAATATGGATGTGGAGAGGAGGGAGATAGATGAGAGGTCAAACACTTGACTACTCACTTACCATTCAATTATTCATGGCAAAATGTTCAAATAGGCGACATTACCAGCTATATTTACCTGAACGTCCATTTGAGAGGTTTTCCCTCCCAAACTGGTGATGGAGCATCAGCTGCGTGCAAAATGTAGGAGACACTTTGGGGATTTGAACTGCAGACCCTTGTATCATAGCTCTCTGCCATAAGCACTGCTGTATTCATCATTTATGAGGCTCTGATTTATGAGTCGGTGACTGTTCAGGTCACCGGTGTTTCTTCAGCACCATCAGTGGAGCTCAGGGTCTTCACAACATGAAGCTAAAGACCGCACAGCAAGGGTTTCACACCCTAACACAGCATGCTGTTAGCTTTTCTGAAGTTTAAAACAAACTGAACAGCACAATATTAAAACCACTGACAGGTGAAGTTAATAACATTTATTATCTTATTACAATGGCACCTGTCAAAGGGTGGGATGCATTAGTGCAGCAAGTGAACAGTCAATTCTTGTAATTGATGCGTTGAAAGCAGGAAAATGGGTAAGTGTAAGGATCTAAGTGACTCTGACGAAGGGAAAATTGTGATTTTCGGAGTGGTGGGTCTTGTTGAGTGCATGTCCAGTATACTACAGTGGTTAGTACATACAAAAAGTTGTCCAGGAAAGGACAAGTAGTGAACCGGTGAAATAGTCATGGATGCCCAAAGCTCACCGATGGATGTGGGGAATGAAAGCAAGCCCAGCTGGTCTGATACCACAGAGGAGCTGCTGTACGTCAAATTGCATAAAGAAATGCTGTATATTTGAAAAAAAGTGTCAGGGAATATCACAGCTTGTGTTTTGGGGCTACATAACCACAAACTGATAAGAATGCCCATTCTGACCTGTGTTCACAGCCGAAAGCACCTACAGCGGTCATGTGAGCATCAGAACTAGACCATGGAGAAATGGAAGAAGGGGCACTGGTCTAATGACTCGTGTTTTCTTTAATATTATGCGGATGGTAGGATGAATGTGGAGAGCGCATCAGGAAATCTACTGTGTGGATAATGCAAGCTGGCAGAGGCAGTGTGATGCTCTAGGCAATGTTTTGCTGGGAAACCTTGAGTCTTGGTATTATTATGTATGTTGCAGACCAAGTACATCCCTTCATGGCAACAGTATTCCTCCATGTCAGTGTGACAAAGCCTCCCACATCTCTGTCCAGTCAGTCATCGGTGGGCTGGGCTGGACAAACTAGCCTGATCTGTGGAGGCCCCACCTCTCAACTTACAGGACCTGAAGGATCTGTTGCTAATGTCCTGATGCCAGATGTCACAGCACAACTATAGAGGTCTTGTGGAGTCCATGCCTCATAGAGTCAGAGCTGTTTTGGTGGCACGAGGGGAACCTGCGTTTAATGTTAAGGCTGATCGGTGTGTGTAAGTCCTTGTTAACAAAACGATTGCTTCATTTGTCAGGCTGAGTGCTATTACCTTGCTTTCAATGTTGAGGAAAATAATGTTATTAATAATGTGCAAGCTGCCATATTAATATTTTATAGTGCATGTTTCATTCACTCATTGACCATTCATGACATGATACATCATTAACTGAGCATTTCAAGGGTAAAATTCTCCAGTTTGTTCAAGTTATGACAACAAACTGAGTACATTCTTAATGGATCTGCAATGTATGCATGATTTAGTGCCTACAGGCATTGCTATTTCAGGAGCAACAACTGATGCTCTGATTCCCTATGGAGAGCAGCCTGCTTGTCCTGTGTGAGATTCAGCCTGAAAGAAACAAAAAAATGTCCTACCTTATGACAAGAATCATCACACTGTAGCACAACTTCGATCGAATGAGTTTTACACAGATTTTAATTCATCTGATGACCTCCATTCAAACAGTATGCAAGAATTATTCAGGTGTATAGAAAGATGTACAGCTATATATATATATATATATATATATATATATGTCTATGCAGTGGTCAAACTGTAAAATATGGTGTGAGGATTATGAAGAGTGGGTATAAAAAATACTTGTATTGTGATTTGAAAAAACAAGCCATGTCTTCATAACATATAGTATATGTAGTGTCCCATTCAAAAAGGTAATATATTGATATATTTTATTTGTTGTTTTAGAACATACTTGCAGTACATCACAATGTATTTCACTTTCATTTGGAGTAGGTGCCACAGCGAGGCATGCAGGCTGTTGTGTAGTCACTCCAGGTGAGTGTGTCCTGCACTGCTACAGAGAAGAGCTGTAGTCAGATGTTCACTATGCATGCGGCATTGTCTGCTCGCCTGTTCGATAGCGCTGGCAGCGAAAGGTGACATCTGGTGACTAATGTGCTCCCATGTTCCTCCTCTTCTCTGGGCAGCAGATGCTCTGCACAGGCAGATAGCAGAGAGGGGGGATGGGGAGGGAGGGGAAGATGGACAGACACAAAGTGTTTTTTTGTGTGTGTGAATGGGTGTATACATGTGAGCACCTCCAGCCAGTTGTTAGCTGGTTTGCTTTATTATTCGAGTGAATTTGGTGGATATTAAAGGACACGCCTTACTTTCTAACACTGTAGTGACAGTTCAAATATAGAAGTGATCGTAACCGATGTGATCATAATACCCGATTGATAACTTTGGGTTCCAGAGCTTTAAAATGGGCTGTAACATTCCATATTCCATATTCCAACTGTCCTGTAAAATGTTGCGATAGGTTATCTACTGCTGGACATCTACACTAACAGGATTTGAACAAGGCATCTGAAATCACACAGTTATTTAGTGATTACAAACATGCAGCCCTTGGGATTACAAAAGACTGGTAGACAATATGGCTAAACAGATGTTACAGGGACAGAATTATATCTATCCAAAATGTGTGTGAATAAATGAACCAAATGAGCTTTGCAATGCTGAGTAAAGTCAGAAAGGGATTTGTGAAAGGTTCAAAACCATTCAATCCGTAGCCCATAATAAACTGCATTAACAGCTGGTTTCATTGTAAATGTATTGTTTTGTGACATCATAACATCCAATGCTATTACACATATCCATCTGTTCAGCCTACAGTAGATTTACCACCCACTGATGTTGAAGTTATGAAGAGTGTTTCAGCCCAGAATACTTTTTGACTGAGATGGTGGGAAAGCCAATAGGATCAGAGATCATTTGCATATACCAGTCAGGCACAATAACAAAAATGGACTATGTTATTCTAAGGGATATAAAGGGGTTGGGAAACGATCATGTAAAAAACAATCATCACTGTAGCCTATGTAAAATCATACAAATATCATAAAAGGGAGATTTCACCAGTTTTCAAAGTGCTGCTGATATAAACCAGGCGTCATCATGTCTACAGTGCAAATCTAGATGTTTTATTTAGCATCCAAAATGACAGTGTGGACTTGAGTCACATGACTTACTATAGTCAGGCTGGAGTCATAAATCAAAAAGAGTCTAGACACAAAGTGGCAGAAATGTCAAGAGCTACTTTTCATTTCAATGCATTAGTTTCCTGTGGTTACTAGTGGGAGGTTCCTAAACCAGTTCTTTGAAACTGTTTCTTTCAATGAATCAAAATAATCATTTTCGTGCTTTTTTGTAAGTAATCTGTGGTTTTTATTTCAAATGGCGGGAAAGACAAACAAGAGCAAACTAGTGAATTCAAGTGAGTCTCCCAAACTTTATATTCATTAATATATTCATTTTCTGTAATCGCTTAATCCTTACTGGGGTCAAGCACACTCCCACCTATGGTCAATTTAGAATCCCCAAGTCACCTGAAGTGCATGTCTTTGGACTGTGGGAGAAACCAGAGACCTCGGAGGAAACCCATGCCACCATGAGGAGAACATGCCAACTCTGCACACGCCAGGCCAGGACCAGGGTTCAAACCCCCAACCCTGAAGGTGTGAGGCAAGAGTGCTACCCACAGAGCCACTGTGGGGCCCAAAACTTTATATTTCCGTTAGAAACACTGTCTTGTATTCAGTTCTGCAGTCCAAGCAAGCAAAGTTAGCTGCCATTTCGCTCTGTTTTTTTGTAAGCTTTGCTCAGCTCAATTATTTTTTTTACTGTTTCACAATTTGGTTTAAATTAGCAAATGTTCTTAGTTTACATTCGTCTAATTTTGTATCATTGTCACGTTTTTTGAAAACAACATATTTCTTGTAATCACTTCTTTCACTTATTTCTTATTTAATTTACTGTTGCACTCATGTTACCCTTATTAATACCACTGTGTCTCTCATAGTTATACATGTACTATGGATTTGGTCGAATAGTAAAAGGGTAAGGGAGTAGGGCTTTTATTGCAGTATTGATATTTATAATACTAAATACTACATATGGCAGAAGGCTTAGTTTCCATATATGAACCTTCTATATATGAACCATGTGAATGTTGGTAGTGAATAACTTTATGTTAATTTGCTACATAACATATGCTCATTTCAATGGGCCATTATGTTTGGCGCTTAGAAGAAGCTGACTGTATAAGGGTAAAATAGTGATAAATCTGAACAAATGAAAAGTTCTCTTTGGGTAATCTAAAAACTATCACAAAACAATGCCTCAGACTTCGGTTTGCATGGTCATGATCGTTTTGTATAATGTGCTAAAAGCTTTATGTGAGGGGGTTTTAGAAGGATTAAACACAATTGCACAGGACTAGTACATTAGAATTATTTTATGTCTGCAGCTAAATTGAAAACAGTAATCTAGAAAGTTTTGGATGACAATTTCACTTCCAACAAAGAGTGCTGTATTTTCCTGACTACTGGACCCCGAAACTGCAGCATGGTCCAGCGACAGCGGCCTAGCCCCTTTTAATGTAGCACACTCTCCACTCTGCATGTCACCCCGACAGCTCGTGCTTAACCTCTCCTTGGCCCTTTTGCACAACTGCAAGTGGTCTCTTTTCCCCCTGTCTCACCCATGAGTGGGCCTTCAAACCCAACTGCATGTGACAGCAGAGCAGACAGGGCCTGTTCTGGCTCCTGCAATGGCCTTGTTGTTCCTCAGCTACCGAGAGAGTCCAGACAAGGCAGACTTGAGACAGTTACAGCAGCGGTTCACACAATGCCATGTTGTGTCAGACTGACTGTGCGATGTCGTGCTGTTGCTAGACAGCCTCTAGCGCAAAACAAATGCAGAGCGATGGGAGAGGACAGAAGCCGAAAAAAAATTTATCCATGTTCCCATTACGAAGTAATACGGTCTCGGGGTCTGTCATTTTAAAAGGTAATTATGGTTCTATCACAGCTTTAGCGAGCCGAACAAGCATGTGAATTCGGATGAATATGTTGCTTCTTGTTTCTCACACCGTCATGACCGAGCTGCCTTTAAATCGGCGCGACTGGCTCTGCATTCTGCAGGAAGGGAGTAATCAAAAGGCTTTATGTTGAAGTTACGATGCCATGTTTTCCCCCCAGAAAACACCCATCTTCTAGGAGACAGGAAAAATCTGCAGTGTGAAAATGAATTGGCAGGTTGCTTCCCCTGAGGTTCCCCTCTATCAGCCAATGCAGTGGGTGACAAAACGTAGCGCATACACCCCCAGTACAAACCTGATTCCATCTGTAGCCCTATCAGCCAAAGAAATGACATATTTATCAGAGTAGCGTGGCCTCACAGGCGGCAGAGCCACGGCACCGGCTGACTGGGAGGTCTCTGAGAGTTAACTCAGGCTGTCCTCTCTCGCCTTCTCTTTCTCTCTGCACACCATTTATGCCCCCCAACACCCCCCACCTCCCGCCCCCCAAGGGCTCCGCATGAAAGGATCTCGCATCAAATTGCTTTCTTATTTGTTGGGCTGAATACCTTTGACGGCATTTGTTCTGACAGACTAGATGATATAGAATAATTCCCATGATGATACGCTACACTGCAGCTTGTTGATCTGCATTTCCATTTAGTGTTTCAGCATCATGTGCATATCTATTAAAGCTGCCTTTTTCATCCAGGCTACCTTAATCTTATCTCATCCGAACTCCCGCATAAGACAAATATGTGAGTAAAACTTTGCGTGATGGTGGCAGTGTTTGGAGAAGGCTGGTTGCAATCCCCGAGCACTGCTCAGATTAACCATGCCCTGGCTGTCATCAGTGCCAGGAGAGAAAAGCTGCACGCTATCAGTGGGCCTGTTCTAGCGTTCGGTTTCAAAGAAGAGCCTGAGGGGAACGCTTCTAATATTGTCTCAGATTCCATGTTTTTCACAAAACTACTGATGCGTGTGTGAGCCGGAAAGAAAGAGAGAGAGAGAGAGAGAGAGAGAGAGAGAGAGAGAGAGAGAGAGAGAGAGAGAGAGAGAGAGAGTGGAGAGAGAGAGAGAGAGAGAAATTGAAAACATCAAATGTATTTTTGAACCATGAGATTGTTAGACCACAACTAAATAATTCCACCTGAAACCAGATAGATGTGCAAGCTGACGTGATACATTTCTTATAAACTTGGACACCTTAACCAAAATTGCTTCAGATTAATACATTTTCACTTTTTACCTTAAAATTCATTAACAAAACAGACAAAATCCTACAAATTGCACAAATATTTGTTAATAATAAGTAATCAATAGACATTATATGCTTCTTGTGTACCAGAAATGTAAACCGCATAATATATAGCAAAGACTGTGCGTGGTTAACAGGAATATTGTGTGTTGGTGCACATGTTTATGCGTGTATAGATTTAGTGCATATTTACAATTTACTGTCATGCACACACATGAACATGAACAGAGAGGGTTTTGACACGATCGATTTCTTAAGAACTTATGTCTTATTTGAACAGGAACTGGGTTAAATTATCCTTCACTTGAAGTTACTTTATTTTTGTTTCAGAATACCAATACACAACTGTAAGAATGTAAGAGTCATCATTTAAATACATAGTTGTTGTTACTAAATAGATGCTTTCAGTTTGTTTTTCCATACCTTTTTTATTTACAGCAAAGAATGTCCTTTACAGCAGGGCTATTGTGCAGTAGGGGACATGTTTATGTGTAGATGGTTTTAGTGCGTCATTTAGTGCCTTGTTCGTGTTCTACCACTGTTACACACACACACACACACACACACACACACACACACACACACACACACACACACACACACACACACGCTCACAAAACATAAACAAAAATACCAGTAGGTTC
>JBBJLS010000148.1:16795593-16811678 GCA_037577275.1 Bryconaethiops microstoma | reverse complement strand
TGACTGACACTGATCATTATATCTATGCCACAGTGTGTGCCTGTCTGACTTCACACTGAAAATATTGAAACAGTTACCTGATTGGTGCCTGAGGTTTAATAAAAACCACATGCAAGTCTATTGCAAATCTAATATTACTCTTAATTCAAAAAGTTGATGTGACTGATCTGAAATCTGAAACTGATCTGAAATCAGCATTATCTGAAATCAGCATGAAAAAATTGTTTAGAAAAGTGTGTTGTGATTTCTGATGATTACAAAAAATTTTTTTTTGTTGACCTGTGTAATCAGAGCGCTTCATAGGGACAAAATATACACACAAAACTGCTCTGGGTCCTGCAGGTGCTCACCATTATTTCTAATGTTCAATATCAATATTGATGTTCAAATACAGTCGTGGAATTGTGCTATGAACCCTGCGGCCTTCTAAAATGTGTATTCAACACTGAAAGCAAAATGAGTCCTAATGAATTGCTCTCCACATGAAATACTTTTAGCTGCTGCTCAAACATGAAGCTTTTGAAATATATTCTGTGTCTGCATATTTTGATTGTTAAGTTCCAACAATAGAGGGCAATGGTTGATTAATGTCACACTGCTCCATCTTAATTCAGGTCACCATGTTGTGGTTTGCAGGAATTCGCTATGTGATGATTAAGTCTTATTAATTTCAATGTCATACTGAGCTGATGTATTTTTACGGATGAACAATGAGGACCCTACCAGACCTCGGTACTACATGGCCTTTAGCAACACATGAATAAAAGAAAAAATACATTTCATAAACTGAAGCATGAGAGGGGACAAAGCAGGAAGAGTTTGAATTTAACTGTAGGGAAGTGCTTCTCTGTCTAATCAAGAAGGAATATTTCCATAACTCAGCATTTTCATATTTGTTGTGTTTTGCACGGGGGGGTAATTAAAAACAGCAATGAATTAAAACGAACCCTGAGCATTAATCGTTACTCAGTATTCATGTCATTACATGATAAATAAGATGCATTAAACAAGCCATTTGAAAATGTCTGGTTTGTCCCATTTGTTTTATACTGGACGATCCACAGGACAGGATATGGGTAGTGAGATATATTTACAGACGACTGCCAGAGTACTGATGGCTGTTTTGTTGTTAGGGAAACCAGGCTGGAGAATTTTAGAAAGCAGCAGTTGCCTCTTAGCCTGGTGTCCTTTCCTGTACTGCAGTAGAGTGGGTAATGGATCAGACCTGGGCCCAGGAGACCTGCGTCTGAATCAAACTGTTCAATACGTGCCAACACAGGCTTCTCTCTCTCCAAGAAGCAAACAAGGGACAGAGCTAGATCCAGACACCTGATTTGAGGCACTAACCTAGAATATACAGCCATTTTCATGAAGAATGTGTAGCCACCGTTCCAGGCTGTTCCATTGGATTTCCTATGAATTAGGTCATGAGAAAAGCTTCTACAGTGAACTCTGCATAAACCCCAACCTACTGACAAACTGGCAATGATGAAATCTTATTTATGTTCCCTGATACACATTACACAGAGTCACCATATGGGTGTGGTGTTAGCCACATTGATTCAGTCTGTTGTTGTAGAAAGGGTTGCCGTGCTAACATGGCTTTGTCTCCTTGCAGCAGAGCTCTCTTATTCTTCACTGTCCTGTTAAGGCTGCCTGCCAATTAGTCTCAGCCTCCTTTTCTTTCCAGGATGCAAAAATAAAGGAGTTACGAATAATGAAGTGCAAATGTACACAGCAGTATGTCTGCCCTCTTTAGGACTAATTTAAGTCCCTGCTGAATTTGATTAGTGCACTGTGGATTTATAGCACCTGGGATTTCTGAGCTTCAGGTAATTAATATGGAAAGGCACTGAAAGTGAATGCTTTATGCTGTTAAAGGTGCTCTCGAAAGGTGCTCAGTTCAGACCTGGAACATTGTGTTCGCACCTGGTCAGACTAATGGTATGTACATTAAATTGTAATGTATTAGGGAGCCACTGACACATTTTAAATTGTAGGAATACTTGTTTTGACACTACAACTCAACTGGAATTATGTTTTTAACTGTGAATGCTGTACGGCGAAAACCGTACTTGCGTAAGAAATTATTACAACTTGAATGACTGCATTTGTAAACAAACATAAGCACATAAATGGATCATATTCTGGATTATTCTTTCATCTTATTTTTTTTTTTTGTTCAAGGCTGGATCTACCGAATTTAGTGAGCCCCTGGGGCCTTGGGTGCCAAAGGGCCATCAGCAAATACCAGAAATAAACAACTAGAATCAGAAAAATGCTTGTGTTTTACTGAAAAGCACTCATGGTAACTTTCTATCATACAGGTCTCTCAGATATGCCCATCACAGGTGTACCCAATAAAATGTGATAAAATATATATATTTTTAGGCTGCATCTTTGGAGTGAATGAAACTACTTGTGGGTCTTGTCATTATATCAGATTCCTGACAAAAAACTATCCTTGTAATTCTTGAATATACAGTTTAGTCAAACTGAATAGTTCCAAGACCACCCTTGTTTTCAAGCTTTAACAGCATGCTGTTCAAACACTGATAGAACAGAGTGTGTTGATATCTACTTTCTATTTCTGAAGATATAATAAACGAAAAAATATCAGTGTGTGTTAAAAGATGTCACCACTTTGATGTTCTCAATGATTTACATGGCAAGGGTGAACTCGCCTTCATTCTGATGTTGTGAGTTGCATGAACATGCAAAACCAGAACGTGCTGTGTCTTTTTTTGTCACACAGTATCAAAGGCCTACTACATCTATTATGGTTCTGTCTGTTGGGATGTTAGCTGTCAAAGTTGTGATGCTGAATTACATTTATTGTAATACACAAATAAGAAAGGGTCGAAGGACAAAAATATGCACGCCAGCCTGACCTGATGTTTCAGTAATAAGATTTAGTTTACTCTACTCCCTTATTGTACTTTGATACCTCGTTTATTATGACATACTGTACTGATTGCAGTAGATGTTCATAACATGTTTGTGTATGTTTCTGTTGAAGGTTTCTCCAGTGCAAGTAGGGGGTTAAAGGACTTTGGAGCATCAACATTCAGTGGTCCTAATCCAGCCTCGCCGTGGAGGTCTACTTATGACATTGGTGTGGGTTTATGTACCTGTTATAATTCGTTTTACACTGGCTGCATAACAATCTCACTGTTTCCCTTATAATAAAATGGGTTGTTTTGCATCTTAATTGTCATATATGGGCCATGTTGGTAAATGATTAAAACTTTAACATTTTTTACATATCATGTCAAAATCATGATTTCGGTCTGAGGATGTGTAGCAGTAATAAAGTTTAAAATGCAGCTAGCGTAGAAAACTATATCCCATTACTCTTGAATGACATCATATTGCCAAGTCTTGAAATAAGTGCATATGCAATGTACCCTTTCTTGTTACAACTGCCTTGCGTAATTCCCTGAGCGACCTTTCATGCACCTCAAGGTTAGAAACTCAAAGCTCACTGTTATGTTAACTTTTGGAAAGCATTTATGATCAAAGTACAGCTTTTTTGTGTAACTAATGTGGATTCAAGTCACTTAGTTCAAATATTTTCTGTTACTCGTGTTCCCAAACTCCTGTTTATTGATGACTGTTTGCTACTGTGGCTGTTGATGGATGATGTGCATAGTGCATGATTACGGGTCTTGTTATTTGCGAGAAATAAATGCGTTCGAACCAAGAGGCCAATACCAAAGCGGGTAGAACATTTTATATCACCATAAGTGCTAGCTTTTGAGAGTGCTATGTAAATGTGAACATACTAATTACATTTCGTATCTATAAATTAGTGCATTGTTAAGATGGGGGCTAAAATATTCTGTCTTTTGTTGATGCGTATTCAGTAGCGTGATGCTCTTAGCATTAGTTAGTTCACTGGCCATGTGTTCTCTGGAGAGTGTGTTCTGCCCATGCCCTCAGGACGTCCTTGTCTGCAGTGTCGAGTCTCCGCAGCTCTAATCCTGGTGATACATGCGCAACCCGTGACCCGCCTCCGCTTTTGGCCGTCTGCTCGCCATTATTATTGGGAACCTTTAATTGCTCTTGACATTCATTTACCAACTAAGGGTACCTCGTTCCCTCGTCGAGTAGTCCTGTCTGAGAGGCTGGATATGGCTGGATGCAGGCACAGAATGGGACCCAAGCTTTATAGTTTCATTTGTCACTGTAGGTGGTGCATTACAAGGGACATAGGACACTCTTATCAGACACACGTCATGGGGCGTGGTGAGTGGCTGTGGCAGCACTATCATAAATCTTGTCCTCACCCACACCACTGACTCACCTGTAAGTAGGCACGGATTATCCTAAGACATGGTGGAACTGAGGAGACACTCAAATTCCATTGAAACTTTTAAAGCTAATGGCATGAAAAGTTAAAAATAGACATAAAAATATAGAGGAATTCATCCCTTTTCATCCCTATTGTCTGATTAATGCTTCTAGTTTGACCTTGAAACAGGTCAAGATTATTCTTTTGGTGCTCAGGTAGTTGGCTGGGAGTATAAAAGTTGATTTTACTTTACTGCCTCTGCCTCTTAATTGTGTTCGCTGTGTTTTAGTATTTGTTGTATGGTACATGATATGTGCTGTCTTGTTTTGAATACTTTCATATTATCTTTTTCTTTTTTTAAGTATTTTATGTTTATTTTCGTATTTTATTCTTTTTTCTTTTATTGTGTAACTCCTGTCATTTAATGTACAGTGTCCTTAGGTACCTTGAAAGGCGCTTTAAATAAAATGTATTATTATTATTATTATTACTTAACAAGGTTGTTATTAGCTACATAACTGTATCTTACAACTAAACTCCCTCATCCATAAAGCAGCCCGTTAACAAGCCGCTATTCCTGCTTAAACAGCAAATTGCTTGTTACTGCTAGCACTCATTTTTGTAAGAGTTTGTCAAGGGCTCACATCATGAAAAAACATTTATCATCTAGCCATTGTAAAATAAAGTTTCATGAACTATGTAAATAGTTTAAAGTTTGAAAAGGTACTATTCATGATCTTATGGTCAATATATGTCAATTACATACATGTAAAATCAGCATTTTGAATTGTGATGCCACAAAAACACAACATTTACAAGCATCTGTCTTTTCAGCCTACAAAAGTTTAGCCCATCCGTTCACGTTGAAGTTCTATAGAGCGCTTCAGTCTGGACTGCTTATTAAATGAGGCACAATACAGAGCAGCCAATCAGAAAAAAAATATATATAATATATATCAATCTTAAAGGCACAGTAGTGAAAACAGCCTGTCACTTCTAAGAAATAGAAAGACAGGTTGAAAGATGTTGTGTACAAATAAATAACGACTGTTTCTTGGTTTATACAAGCCATAAGTGAACCTCAGAGAAAGAAACAAAAAATAAAATGTATTATATGGACCTTTTCCCTGTTTTCCACAGCCAATAAACTAAAGTGTTTTGTGCTGACTTATACCAGCTTTGGTGTCTAGTGAGTGTGTACTGAAGAATGGTGGGAACAGTTGTGTGTGGTGGGCCAGTCCAGCCCAGAGAAACATTTTTTCATCCCAGTCCCACTCTGATTATCACTTTATCACATAATACAATCTGTCTGTGTTCTGGTTATACAAATATAAAGTAAAGACTTACTCACTCATTTTCTGTAACTGCAGGGACCCTGGGCATAGTAAAGTAAAGACATAAAGTAAAAAGATTAATAAGTGAACTAAATGTAAAAAAAACGTACAGTTCATTAAAGGCAGTTGTGAGTATGGCTTGGATTCTGCTTACATATACTTAACTCAAGGTAAAAGCTTTCGCCCCTTTAGTGTATTCACCAAGCACACAGCCTATACTTTCCCTCCTCTGTAAATACTACTCACTCCCAATTTCTTTATCTTTTGATAGACAGCACAATCCATGTACAGCATGATCTTCTTGGTTCATTACTGAATTTTTCATGCCTTTCAGGTTTTTGGCAGATAAAATAGCTTGCAGATGTGTGTTGCGTGGAATCCCAGGATCCTTCAGAAAATGTAAAGTGAACATTTGTAAAGTAATTCTGAATTTTACAGTTACTCTAAAACATTTTACGTCACTAAAGTTGCTTATTCTTTCAGAATCAAGCAATCAGGACTTATAGATTATAAACTAATGTGACAAATAGCGCACGGTAGAATATAGAATATATGCACATACAACATCCACAAAATAAAATGGGACATCTTAGGCAACAAGTGAGCACTAACTGACGTGTTGGATGCAAGAATATTGGACAAGCATACGGATCAAATTGTGGAAAGATTACACGATATTAGCAAGTGGTTTAATGTTATGGCTGATTGGTGTGTAAATGTAAGTATATATATATATGTGTGTGTGTGTGTGTGTGTGTTATTTACCAACGTTGGTATGATTAATATTTCACTGTGCATGGCTATTTAATGACCAATGGAAGTCAAATATCATATTTATATTTTCATGCCCACATTATATATTTTCATGCCCACATTTTTCAGATTTTTATAATAAAGCCAGATATTTAGTATAAAGAAGAATGAAATCGCTATCCAAGCCCTGAAACAGTTGCTGCTCCTAAAAATGGGGAAGCCTCTTTATCAGATGAAAAAAAAAAGAGCAAGGATTTACCGTTCTGATGGGAGATCTTGTATAACATACAAACTACAGTACAAAGCAGGACATAAAGGATGGTGCCAGTTGCTTCTCAAAGTGCTTCTTGTTGAGGATGAAATACTGCTTACTGCCTTGTGGATATTAAAAATGAAATACAGAGCCATTTGCTGTACAGGGTCAGCCAATACTGTTCTGTTTTTGATTAAAAATGAGGAGCTCAGAGGATTCCCTGATACTATAATAAAGCAGCATGTCACAAGTCTGATTTCAAGAGTAGTTGTGTGGACAGTGGAAGTGAGCTTTAGCCATGCTGTGCTTATCTTTCATCCACTGTGTAAGACTGATTCTCTGCACGTCATCAGAATCTGGAGAGACTGCTTTTAAGACAGCTCAAACTGAGGCTTTGATGGAGACAGCAGTCTGTCTCTAGCATCCTCCATTTGAAGAACAAGACCTTCCTTCTGTCTGTCTCCCTCACTCCCTTCGCTCACTGTCAGGAGAACATGAATACTAATCTGCAGTGCATTATATACTTAGAGGCAATGTATCCAATCTGCAGTAGTATTATAATGATTTTAAGATTTCAAAAAGATTACTCTTCACAGTTACATGAAAACTAAAAATAAAGATCCCAAAAGGGTTTTGGTTTGCACATATAATTGTTTAGGAATTGTTTAGATGATATGGAGGTTTAAACTTTAACACCACTTGCACATCTTCTGCAAAACTGTCTTTTTGAAGAATAATCTGTCTCTTTGAAGAAGTAGAGGTGGGCAATGGGGTTAAAAAGATAACCTCATGACACTTAAAAAAAAAAATTCACAACACGAGATGCCTCCACATGTATAAATGTGCAACCACGTACAAATATACCAGTGGTGACACATTTAAAAATTGTCAAAACCAATGGACGCAATGATTGTTATTATAAATTTGACATTAAGCCCAGCAATGAAAACATTTAAACAAGACCTGTTGTGCAGTTTGTTGACGTGAAAGTATCTATTATATGCTCAGAAAACATCCTGTCTCATATTGTGATATATTTCTACCAATAAATAACATCATATCCTCCACCTCTAATTAAAAGGTTCTTTAGAGAACTAGAAGTAGCTTATTATTGGAAGCTTCAAATAATGATAGTGCAGGGCCTTTGTTGAGCGGTATCTAGCAAAATGTAATTTTCATCAGTTCAGGTGAAACTAAATGCAACAGAACTACTAGACATATAACAACCATTGGGAAACTTTATGCAAGCCGGAGCTGTGCTGTATGGTTTATTACCTGCAGAAAGAGCAAAGACATACACAGTATTCGTATATGTACTAACGGGAACACCAAGACTGCTCCCAGTCAATAAACATTTATGACAAAGTGCAGTCTCCTCTTAGAAAATGCTGCTTTACACTGCCTGTATGGACCAGCCTCTAGCCTTTCTCAGCTGCATTGTGCCGCACACATTAATCCATCCAATGGGGAGTTATTCTGGGCTGCAGGAGCTACTCTGTCCCCCACTCTCTTTTGCAGAGGTTCAATGGCAGAAAATCCATGGCCTTTCTAAGAGGAGGAATTCCATTAGATAATAGATATGGAATCCATCTCGATTCTCCACCTTATCTTCTCTCAGGGTGAGAAATCAATACAGAAGCTTCAGCTGAACCGCCAACAATAACAATAAATTGATGGCCGAGTGAGAGAGAGGGAGTCTGGGGAACCGCCATAATGGACAAACTACTACACTCCTCATTGGTAATGGCCATAAATTAGGGTGTGTTAATTGTGCATGCAGTCCTCCAAATGGGAGAAGGAAAGCGAAAGGACGGCTAAAGGGATTTAATAGAGAAAACTTGTGGATTCCTGTTTCTAAATGATCATGCTCCAAATTATTTTGATGAGGAACTAAGTACACTTCTGCGCAGGAGCAGATATTTCCTCTTTGGCTTTCTGGTTGAAAAAGCATGTGTGTGTGTGTGTGTGTGTGCAGTGGGCTGGGTTTGCTGAGTGTTGTGGTTTCCTGTTGGAACAGTGGAGCTGCCAGGTGTGGTGTTTGCTGTGGCTGTTACCAGGCAACACATTCCTAACAGCGCCGAGAGCCGTGAGTGGACGGGCCGAGGAGATGCCCTCCTTCAAGTTTCCACCCTCCAGTGTCCCATATCTGTCCAGCTTAAGCTCTGATCATTCCAGTCTCATGTCCTGGGACACAACTGATTTAATACCACACAAGCCATTTTGAGTTTGTCTTGACTACAACCACTGCTATATTTTGTACGACCCCATATCATCCCGATCCATCCAGGACATGGGTATCACTGATTATTTGACAGAATAATAAATATTTTCCAAGAGTGCTCACACTGGGCTGAGATACTCTAGATCTAGCTGCCATATTGTGCCGCTAGTGCAGATGATTTCTTACAAAACCATTGGCTACCCACAATGAATTTTGTGGTGGGGGTGTCACTTCAGTATTGATCGAAACCAGATTTGAATGCAAGCCGTGGATGAGAAATGAAATAATGTGGTGTACCACACGCGCTCCTCATATCAGGCAGTGTCACAGCGAGTCAGTGTATTTAAGCTAAACGCTACTTGTTAAGCATGGCCCAGGAGCTTCTACTGACTTTCTCACCCAGCCTTTGTGCATGTGAAAATGTTAGACAGAGTAGAAATTGCACGTGCCAGATTAACAAATTTGGAGGTTTGTGAAAAATGAAAGTGAGAAAATGAGAACATACTGTATGTAGTAAGTGACACTCTTATGAGTCATAAAAAGGAAGTGAAATAGAACAAAAAAAAGACTTGATTCTACTGGAGAATTTCCTCAAAATTTCCACTCCTTTCTGAGGTGTGACGAGAACTTGCTACTAAAGTGTGTGGTGTGTTTAAATTATATCCATTGTCAGTTCGTTTGCTGAACATAGCATGACAAAAAAGGGTTCGTTTCTGATGCTGAAATCTGGTGGTAGTTTAAGTATTGTTCCACCAGCATATTTACTTGCTTATTTCTTATTTATCACAAACTGATATATATTAAGCACCATATTGCTGTGCATGTTGTACTTTCCATAGACTGTCAGGAAAAGGCAAAAAGATACAAAAATGAAGTTCACTTTTGGATCCTGGTGATTGTGAGTTACTGCTACAGTAAATAAAAGCAAAGCATGTAAGAGCTGTTTGTCTGTTGCCGTGCAATGTCCTTGTTTTATGTTTTCACATATTTTTCTTTTATTCAAGTGCCCAGGCCACCTGGGGTTACTAAAGGTTCCGCTAAGGGCTAGATATGTCACAAAGAAATTGTTTTTTCAAAACATTTTCCAGGAGCAAAACCTCATATTGTTAGCTGTTTACTCACATTAGCTATAGGCTCAGCAGTCATCATACAGAACGTTAGCGTTGTTGGGTGAGAAACATCTAATGATCTGTAAACATAAACAAATAAACATCTGTGTTTCATATTTCTCTGTGTGCTGGGTGCTTGCAGCTTGCTCCTCCCAACACATTGCCATGACTGGAAGCGTTCTAATTAATTACGTCACTGGAGTCTTGTGGAGCGTTGTATTGATTTCTGGGGCAGGGCTGGCTTCCTTGTGTCAAAAAACAACAAGAGGCTGCTGCTTTCATTCAGTCTTGACATGACATTACTGACATTACAGCTGTTATTCTTTAGCGTTACAGTCCGGTGTGCACACAGAATGTATTTCAGAATTCATTATGATATCAACCACGGCACAACTGACCAATTATCTTTTGATATGCTGTGGTCCCCCTGAGTTGAGCGCCTCAGGGCAGGGCTGGAATTCGCCTCATTTATTGCATGTGATGTAAGAAGCAACAACCGAAGTAAGCATTTGTTGCGAATGCAAGCACATGCCAAAGTTACCACATGTGGCTGAGGCAGCTAGCAGAGATTTATTCTTGTGATTAGGAACAGATTTTTTCCCCATTTATTTGTTTATTTATTTTGCACTTTTCATTATAAACTTTGAAAGAAAATGTTGCTTGGGCTGACAGTGATTGCATGGTTGCTAGCTAACTAGCTGTATCCTCCAACAAACAAAATGTCACAAGACACATAAACCCTACCAGGACCCAGCTAGCATGTTGTTTTAACCTGTCCTGTCAACTAGTGACAAATGTGTCCGTGAGTGTGTGTATGTGTGTGTGAGTCAGTACACCAATACGAACATTTGTCATTTTCAGGAATGGCAGCAATGAACGTGTCTAAATCATCAGAATATGCCGTACTCCCACAGGTCTTGTAGAAATATCTGATGGCTCATATAGTTTGATGGGCTGACTGATCAAAGTCAGTGACTTTGATTAGTCAGTTCTGGAATGATTCTATAAAAAATGAAATTCGCACATTACGTTTCATTCATTTTGCAGATGCTTTTATCCAAAGCGACCTACAATATGAGGAAACACTCATGTTTCAGGACAGTGTGATAACCAGAGTAGTGTTAAGTGCTAAACTCTTTATATAGGATTAGTTGAAGAAGATAGTGCATTCGATGCTCTCTATTAACAGAAGAGTCTTCAGGAGGATTTTGATTTTCCACTTTGGTGGTAACTGGAGTTAAGAGGCTAACGTGATGAACAATTTTGGCAACAGTCACACAAGACATACATGTTCTGTAAAATGTATCATTAAGTCAAAGCTTTTGGCATTAGGTATTGAGAAGTAAAATCCTTGAGATTGCAGGGTTATTACTCTGTAAAGTATATTATACAGTAACTACACTGACTATGATGCAAACTAACAGAGTTGCTGGCAGGTCCTGGATATTTAAAGAGATATTTTAAAAAAGGCTACCTAAGCAAAATGTAGTGCTGATTCTGTACTAAGTGAAGGATCATAATATCATGACTATACAAAGAATGCTGATGTCTGGACTCCATGTTACTTACTTTTCCAGTGATTAAATCCTTTCTAGGTTCATTTACCAATTCTAGGTTCATTTAATCCAGTTGTTATTATTACTACAATGGACTGCAATGTGAAATAGACAAGTTAAGGAAATGGGAGTTTGGACCTGAAAGTGGGTCCCATCTGTTTCACTGTAACAAATACTTTTAATGAATTGTAGAGCAGAGGTTGAGCAACCTGGCAGAGGTGAGCAATACAGACTTTTCACAGGCTGGAATGGACACTCTGAAAATCTATACAATGACATTAATTCAACACTTCACTTCACTAAATCCAACTAACAGGACTTGCTATGCCTTCTTTGTAATGAAACGAGCAATTGGTCATTGTTCTCTAAGAGCTGACAATATTCAAGATGTGCTTAGAAAAGGATATTGTAATGTAATTTATCATAACAACAATAAATATTGTCATGTTGCGCAGCTCTACAACAGGGCATGCACACTTTTATTGAACAACATTATACAGATGGTGTATTATTGCTTGTTTAACTCTTGAACCTGTATTATTCTTATGATGCTTTTGTGGGTGTGGTCTGTGATTGCATACTGCACAATATAAACATTTGACAGAAAACTTATGACTTGAGGGCAGCTGGTGGCCTAGTGGTTAGGGCGTTTGCTCTGCGATCAGGAAGGCGTGGGTTTGATTCCCAAGACTGCTAGTGGTACCTCTGAGGTACCCTTGAGTAAGGTACCGTCTGCTCACGCTGCTCCCCGGACGCTGTGTTCCTGGCCGCCTGCTGCCTCACTTGTTGAATGGATTAAATACAGAGGAAGAATTTCACACTCTTCACTTTGTGGTGTGTTCACGTATGACAGAACGGTCACTTTCATGATGAATGTGGACTCATGAGTTGATTGAGATACCCAGACTGCATTTTGTTTGTGAGTGTGATTCACATTAACTTTAGGTCTGTCCATTAAGGTGAGTCACAGACATGCCTTGCAGACTGCCTGCCCTGTTTATTTGGAAATGTCCATCACTCCTGAGTTTTAACCTGTGGCAAAGCAGAGGTTGGGTGATGCCCCCTCTACTACACTCGGCTTATTTTACTGGTGCTCAGCCAGCAGATGTCAGTCTTCTCTGTAGTATCAGGGCAAGTTCCCAAATGCCAGCTCCCTGGAGGGAGATGGAAAGGCCCAAGGGTAAAGCAATAGGTCAGGAGATAAAACTCTCTAGATGAAGTGGGATCAACAGTAGATACGAGCACGTACAGTTCATTACAGTGATACTAAATATATGTTACAATTGAAGCACCCTCATTTCATCTAAATAATACTACTTCGTCGCCATGCAGCTTAAAATAAAGAGATCATAAATTACTAGCAGCAAGCACATTAGGATGAGGTCCGTGCAATGAAGAACTGATAGCAGTCGCATTCTCCCTTGATTTACTTTGTTGCAGAACTATTTGGCTGAGCTATTTGGTATATATATAGAAAGCTTTGAAAAATACCTTGTTTTTGAACTCCAGGTCAACCCCAGTGGAAACTTGTACCCAGACACAGGCTATGCAGGAAATCAAAAGCATAACGCAATAGAGCCAGTACATTTAGACCATCTCTCTGTCATCTCTCTGAGCCTTTACACTGCTTATCTTTTATGATGGTGTAAGATCTTAGAGGCAGCCCTGTCTTTCATGTAGCACTGAGCATAGAGGGAAGACCACCCTCACTAGCAACTGAGCGCGAGTTAATTTCATCCCACACAATGACACAATCTCAGAGGCTGCGTAAGAGTCTATTGTGCATCCCCCTGTCCCCCAGTCTGGTTGGCAGGAGGCATTAGCATCGCTGTCATTGAATCATCAGAGCCTGAGAGCCATCACTCCTTTGAAGGATTAACTTCATTAGCATGTTTTCATGCCACTTGTACACTAATTGCCCAATTGAAGCGCCCACTTGTTGTGCTGGTGAAACATGCCTGGACTCCCCAAACTAAAGCAAGCACCTTCTGCCTTATAGAACTCATGACGCATGTGCTTTCCACTGACCTTCTTGTATGTGAAGTGAACCAATGGAACCTTTAGAACATTAGCTTTAAAACTGAATGGGGCAGTCAGATCTATCTGGCTTGTCTCGTTTCACTTCTGTTGACATTTTTGCCCTAACTAGCAAATCCTGAGAAGAAACACAACAGAATCTAACCAACATTTGCTTTTTCATAAGTTTATATAGTAACAAATCAAGTATTATTGCCGCTCATCTCTAAAAAGTAACTTTATAGGAGTAGGACAAAGCACCCTTAGCTTAATGTAAGCTAATGTAATAAGATCTTTTCTAGGTTTTAGACCATTGCTCTATTGGTCCATGCATCAGAAAATGCTGAGACATTGTGAAGAACAAACAGCCTTTTCAAACTGTAAAAAGATCAAAATGACAAAGATAGAGATATAAGGTTTTGCTGAAACATCAATAATGTACTAACAAAGAAGTCTTAAACTGAGGCTTAATTGTCTGCTGGCATCATGCTACCAACATGATGTCATGCCCAGAAAAGTATTCTCAGTCTCAACCTGTCTGTTCATGTCAGCGCTCCAGTAATATGATCCATATCCAAAGGCTCTGAGAAAATGCTGGTCATTCTCAGACAAGGCTTTTATTTATTTAATAGGGAGGAGATTCAGGCTCTCAGCACTGCAGCTATTCCTCAGCTATAACAAACGAGAGTATTCATGAATTCATGTGAATATTATGCAAGGGGAATAGCACAGGCACTAGATACAGACGCACTTTCCACTTGTTTTTATGTTTGGTCTTATCTCCTGTTGTTGCTGTTTGATATGATCTTTTTCTTCATGTTTTTTTTCCTAGTCCTTTTTTCAGGCTTTTATATGATATCCTGTTTTCTGCTCCTAGATTTTCTGGAGGCTGCAATAATGGTTTCACGGCTTAGCTCTCAGTAAGCGAACTGGCCAACAAGTGGGATTTGCCTTTTTAAATGGGTATCTAACAACGCAGTAGTTAAAAATACCAGTGACTCTGCTCCTTTCACACAAAGGCTGGATAGTGACAGAAAATCACAGTTTTTTATTATACAGTCCATTGTTTATCTACCAAATTCTTTTTGGAAAAATCAAAGGCCTGCTGGGAATTATGCTCCCAGAGAGAAATCTGACAGATTAGCAAAATCCCCGAGTTGAGGTCTGACAGATGTAAAAGGCTGTGTAGATCAATGCAAACCTGTTTGCAGCAGCAAAGCAATAATTTGATTATTGTCATTCTAAATAATACAAGACACCTTCAGTAGGACACCACTGCTGAATATCCTGAATATCCTTTCTCGAATATCCTAAGACACATTTTCTGTCTTACTGAGAAGGGACTGAAATGCTTTAGGAGATCCAAATTTTTAGGTGTCCCTTTCCAGCTCCAAGGAGTTTATTCCATGTTCTGTCAGAGTCAAAATAATGGTGTTCAGTTGAGACAAATAAAGTTATGATGACCATTAATTCACCGTGTCACCCATCATATTTCATATTTATGTGTACTATGTCAATAGGAAAATGTGCATGGACATTAGTTTGACTCTACAACATTAGTTTGACTCTACATTAGTTTGACTCTACACTCTATATCAAGAGTGGAAGGCAATAAGTTACTACACTTATTACTACACTTATACAGTTGGATGCAAGTGAACTGAATATATATTTCTGATGGGTTTTGACCGTCTAGGAGAAGACGTGGCTCCTCACTGATGTGAGGGGCAAAGACGAGCCCTTTCGGGTCCTATTCCACAGAAGAGCTACTGTAGCAAAACTTGCTGAAGAGATAATGCTGGCTATGGTAAAAAGCTTAGCATTGTAGCTTGATGCGTATGGGACTGAGTAGTCACAATGCTGACCCCTGTTTACCACCGAAAGTGCAAACAGTGGGAGCATGAGCATCTGGACCATGGACATTTACATTTACATTTACATGTATATTTACATATCCAGCGCAACATACATGGGTACTTTTTAGTCCACAAGAAAACATGTGCCTCACACTAGTAAGCCTGGACATAAAATTGAAAGACTAAGATTCTATCAGAGATAGAGTTAGTACTCCACAAGGGCCCTATCCGATAGACACTCACAGAAGACAAGTTATTTGTGAAGTTTGTGTTATTTAAGTTGCCTTGGGAAGACAGGGAGCAGTGGAAGTTGCAGACCATTGAGGAATGGAAAAAGGTAGTCTGGTCTGAAGATCACTTTTTTTTAACCTCATGTGGATGGTTGGGTGCATATGCATTAGATGGCATCAGGATACACTATGAGAAGAAGGGAGGGTGAGACAGTGCCATGCTCTGGGCAGCGTACCTTCATGGCAAGGATATTCACTAAAGGTAGCGACCTCTTTCAGCAGAATAATGTGCTCTGCCACACCACAAAAACTGTTCAAGAAGGTTTTGAGGAACAGGACAAACAGTTCTCCATCCAAATGAGCAGAGGCTTTGTGGAGTCCATGCCCTGAACTGTTATCATGGCATAAAGTGGAACTACACAATGTTTGGCAGGTGGAAGGTGTGAAGGCGTGTATGTCTGTA
>JBBJLS010000148.1:16773457-16795493 GCA_037577275.1 Bryconaethiops microstoma | reverse complement strand
ATGTGGCTTCCATCCCTCACTCCTAACTCCTAACTCAGTAACATTTTACATTGCTGAATAGTACTAAATAAAAGCTGTAAAATAAAGTAAGACTGATCATTTAAGGGGTTAAGATGAACACTTTCTATGTCATTTATATAAAAAATCATAATAAATCTGTTGAGGGATCTGGGCTGAACTCAGCATACTCTTAGTTAGGGATGAGATGGGAAAATAAATAAGCTCCAATCTATGTTCTTCATTAAGAAGTTCAAAATGGACCTTAACTCACTCTCTGTCTCTGCAGCCCCCTCCAACACACACACACACGCACACACACACATACACACACAAACACACACACACACACACACACACACACTTGCTAACTCTCCCTCCCCCTCTCTCCTCCTTCGTGCATGGCCTGAGGGAGCAGTTAGCTCTCTCAGTGCTCTTGCTCTATTGTGAGCACACATTGATTGCCTCTACCCTCTCCAAAGCTAGCCGAGCCAGTCAGCATGGGGCACAGGCTGTCTGCTTTATCTACCACCGCTCACATTTTTCACTGAAATAAAAGAGGGGGAGAGAGTCTCCAAGAGAGTTCCTCTTCCACTCGTGCAAATAGTTGGCCAGATGCATCTCTCTCTCTCTCTCTCTCTCTCTCTCTCTCGCTCTTTCTCTTTCTCTCTCTCGCCCCTGCCTCTACTTTCAGTGGCTGGGCTGTGCTCCAAAGAGGATCAATAGTGTACTTAAACGGATTTCTCTTGTGTCTTGTTGTCAAATACATTGCGCACCTCTGCCTTTCTGTGAGGGCTAATCTTTGTACACTCCTGTAACACCTCGCCCAGTGCCCACCTGATCATCTGCATTTCCGGCCTTACTTTGTTACACTTTTTCATAATATCATCTTCTCCTACCTCATTAAAGGAGGTTTACCAGAGGAGCCTATATTTCCTTGTCAGAGGTCTGCAAGGGCGATAGAGCACTGTGTAAAGCAGATAGGAGCTGTAAATAATCTGTGAAAGCCTGGCCTGTGTGTGAAAGCTTATGTCAGCAGAACTGAAACTCTCCTTCCATCATGTAGCATTGAAGCCCCAGCAGCATCAATCATTTTCGCTGTGATTGTCAGGGAATTAGCTGAACTGAGGTGCACTGTATTGGCCCAGTCTAACTCACCCCTGGGTGAGACACAAGTTAGCGTGGCGAAACCTAAATGCACTGTGGAAGTGACTTTTTTTTAAAATTGAATGTGGACACAAGGGCAAAAAGCCATAAAAACCAATAGATAACATTGTCATTCGACATGGGGCCAGGGCCGTTAAGAAACCAATGAACAGCAGCTGTATGTAAAATAAATCAAACAATTGCAAGCATTACAATTTTTAGCTCCAATTATAATAAATTAAGTTATTCTCTATCATTTGATGTATGGCATTTATGCATTTTCTAAAGCATGTAATCTGAACATTAAGTTCCACTCCTAGTCCTCACATCTGTGTATATGTGTAAAATTATACAGCGATTCAGTCAAGCTGAAGTCACTCCACCTATAGTCCATCCATCTTCTTGGCAGCCATCTGGACGTATTGTTTCAGAACGCCAGAGTTGAGGGTTTACCCATGAACACCGGGAGTTCGTGCAACAACTGGCTTTGAACTGAAGTGTGCTGTTCATTGACTGCTTGTGTTTTCTTTCACCCAAACATGATGAACCCTGGCGACTTTCACCGACTTCCCAAAACCATGATTAATGGTCCATAGCACAGGACATTATGAGCGGCCTGAAAGGTATATGACAATAGACGCTGGGTAGCTCACCATAACCAAAGCCATGCTTTGATACTGATGTTACATAGACTTTTCCCTCTGTGCAAAACCTCGAGCACCAATCTCCGTCTGTGTGAATTCTATGTAGAACTTCAGCATCTGCTAAATTACTTTCACGGCTACTGACCAAACTCTTTAAGGATCACATTTCAGTGATCTGGAGAAATTTCTCATTTATTTATTTTGACAGTGAACATAATCAAAACATCAAAATATAGCATTTTGATGTCGGGGGTGGGGTAGGAGTGGGGGCTGGGTGTTGGTGTAGATGGATCAGATAAAGCAGTGTTTTGACATTGACTGTGGCACCTTTCTCTTGTCATTTGGAACATCACCATCTTCTAAGAACAGGACAGAAATAAAAATGAATGAGGGCCTGAGACCAATGATGTCATCTGCCAGATTTATCCCTGCCAACTTAGATAACTGTACAGGAGCTAGTGTCCTTGAGACAGAGTGCTCAGAGAAAAGGCCCTATGCATTAGTGTCAAAAGCCTTGCAGTGGAAAAGCTAAGGACACTGTTCAGAAGACACGGCTAAGGTTTCTTTGGAAAGCGGCGGGCAGATCTCGAAGAAACACAGTGAAAAGGAAACCCAGGGAAAAAAAAGAACAGAATTCAGGTTAAACCCTCATAAATACACAAAGCCAAAACAGTTCTTTTAACTCCAGCAGACTGGAGAGAATGTTTTACACACAGAAATAGACGGGATTGGAGTATTATGGACCACAAGTGAATGGTTCAAAATGGGGAAAGAAAGGTGTTGATTTCCAATTTTTAATTAAGCATGTAAATAAGACGACTTAGAAACATCGTAATAGTGATGAATTAAAAATGCATTTTTAATCACCTATTAGCTACATGTTCCACTGTCCTATGTTCCATATATATATATATATAATATATATATATAAGGATAATATATATGTTATAAAGGATTTTTTTTAAATTAATGTAATGAATGGTTCAAAGTAAGAAAATAAAGGCGTTTATTTCCCATTTTAGTGAATGTTTACTAAATGAGAATGTAAATAAGACTGCTTAGAAACATCATAATAGTGATCAATTAAAAAAACATATTATCCATATCTCATGCACCACATATTCTCTACTGTCCCATATTCCATATATGTGAATATACAATATTATGAAATATTATTTTTTTTATAAATAAATTATTCAGAATAGGGGAACAAATGTGTTTATTTCCATTTTTTAGTGAATGCTTCCTAATTAAGCATGCAAACAAAACTTCTTAGAAAAGTCATAATAGTGATCAATTGAAAATGTATTATTCATAACCTTTGAGCTGCATGCTCCACTGTCCTATATTCAATATATTTGAAAATACAGTATTATAAAGGACTATTTTTATCAGTTATGCATCCATGCCATCATTTGCACATTTAATGCACGAGAAGCTTTTTTCCTACTCCCACCCATGTGGCGCAATGGAAAGCTTGTGCAGTGGTGGTGGCCAGACACAATGTCAGCATGTGCAATGAGTGATTCTATCTGATGCACTCCTAGAGACTCGGAACTGCGTGGCCTCCCCCCTGGGCAGTTCAGTCGTGCAGCACTGGAGCAGGAGGAGCAGAAGGAGGAGGAGGAGGAGGAGGAGGAGGAGGAGGAGGAGGAGACTTGTGTGTCTCGGCACTGCTGGGAGACTCATTGTTCCCTGACGTCACCGCCAGGCCTCTGCTGCTCTCCAACATGTCTTTGTTATTCAGAGCTCCAGCGCCGAGCGGCCACTCGCAAAATACGGAGCGAGAGGCATTCCCTCCATCTGCGGGGGCCGACAGAAAGAAGGGCAGACGGGATTTGCTGCCCGCGAAGCGATCGTGCATGTGTGTGTGTGTGTTTGCCTGTGTGTGACAAGATAAAATGTGTCACTATGAATAGCAATCTGTCAGCGCGCGCAGCCTCATATAGTAATTACGATCTTAATAAACGTCCTTCTTTGCGCCGTCCTTTTTTCCCTTTCCTTTATGCACATCCATAGATAATCAATTATTATAATCCCTCCCCATTATAGCAATCTGATTTTAATTTGCAGTCTAACGTTATTAGAAATGTAAAAAAATATATATATATATTATTATTATTATTAATAATAATAATAATAATAATAATAATAATAATAATAATAAATCCTGCATTCGTTGTTATGTGTTTTTGTTTACCAAAACAAAAGAAATCCTAAAATGCGCCTTTTGACATGAAGCCATAAAAAAAACCCCTTCAAAACGAAAAGAGCGTGTAGATCCGGTCCGGTGGTCCAGGCTGGTGCTCTGGCCGGTGCAGGCAGCGCGACTCTGGGACACATTTTGTCAGCAGCCGGCAGCATGGCTCTGGTAATAGAATAGCCCGTGTAATTTGACACTTCAACTTGCCGTGCTCTACGTTAGTTGATTCAGGCAGTCACACTGTGGCCGAACGCAGAGAGCTCCCCCCCCCCCACACATTCAGTGTTTGTGAAGTACGGGAGAAAAATAGCACGCGTCTTCAGTTCGGGAGGATATTTTGTTTCCAGCCCCGTTGCTTTGGACTGGATCTGAAAGTAAGTTCCGAATCCCTTTTCCCCTCCCGCCACCTCATGGCTGGAGAGCTTTTTGTGTATGTGTTCTTTGCATTGAACGTGTTTGTAGCCTGTGCGCTAGCTCCGACCTCGGCTAACAATGGAGCAGTCACTTAAAGAAGCAGAGAAGTAGCTCCTCTCGACCGGAGCACCGAGACCGCGTTTTTGCGCTCTGACCACAATTGGGTAGCTTTTGGGCTTCGCCTCGGAGTTTAACACCGTTTTGGGAGGTAAAACAACAGCACGCGATTGAAGACGTGTGTGTGCATGTGTGTATATGTGTGCGTTGGGGGATACTTAGTAGCGAGGAACGCGGAATTTGTTTTTTAATGTGATCCGTGCGCCACGGTGATCTTCCTGCTCCCCGCGTTTGGAGCACGGTGCGCGGCGTGGAGCTCATTGTTCCGCCCGCTGTCAGACGCTCTGCTCCGGGCTGCTGTGTCCTCACCCTCGCCGTGTGGAGAGATGTGACTTTAGCAGCCATGCTCATTTTCGCCCCAAGTTAGAGTCTTATTTTGTGCTTCGACAACTCGTAAGTCATAACCAGCTTTTAAAGAGGCATGTGAGGAGCGAGTGTGGCTCTGCAGTAGCCCAGCCTCGCTCGGGGTGGCAGCGGGGAGAGAAGTTGGGAGGCTCGGTCTCTGAAGCTGAGAGTTCTCGGTCAATGCTGCGTTTCAGCAGCCCTTCTTCTTGAACTGTTCTTAGGGTGAAACGCTTTGGGAGAAAAATAACGGCTCTTCCTCCCTCCATTCCAGTCAGACACGACTTTCACCACTGGAAGACGAGAGACAAGGAGTAGGCGAGGGCTGCTGCTGCTGGCCTGAAGCAGCTTCTTCTCAGGCAGTCGAGGTACAGACCCTGTAAGTCTGAGTAATAAATCTCTCGACTTCGATAAGAAAGGAGACCCGAATGCGTGCTGTTTGGTGTAATAACGATGTAATGCACTGCGCTCCTCTGCCATTGTGCCATTTGAGCTGGTTGTGAAAGTTTACACTTTCATTCAGAAATTGTTTGGTTTCATTCACTGCTGTGTCGTGCTGTAATCTAGGGGCTGCTGCTCTTTGCGCTTGCTTTTTTGCTGTCTGGTGACAACTGTTTGAGTACTTCTCAGGCACTGTATAATCTCAGTGTTTACACGGCTGTGGGGAGACTGATAATGTGAAAGCTTCCTTTCTCTTCAGAGTGAATTGCCTTTGGTGCAAAGGTGAAAGATAATTTGGAGCTCCTAAAGGCCAGGGCCCTTCTGCTTAGAGGCACTGTGTTTTAGTCCTGCATCTCTTGTAAAGAAATATACTTAACGTGTAAGAGCAGTCCACTGAGGAAAAAGAAAGGAGCAGAAGTTTTTTGTTGTTGTTTTATTTATTTATTACATGTCAGCAGTAGTTAGTGCCAAGCTGCTTTCATGTCTTCCTTGAGTCTTCTCTATCAGCTTAGATTTCAAAACTGTTCGGCAAAGTGATGTCCTCATGTCAGTAGCCTAATTCGTGTGAGTCAGGAATAGAGAATGTGTCTGGGAGAGGAGTTTATTTTACTCGCTACTCCAGACAGGGGCCCCAGGTCGAAGATCAGCTTTACCAGGGGGGCAGGAGCACTACCGCCCTGGTCGTGCCGTTCTCATGTAAGGACACAGAGACCATGAGGCATGTGGAAAAGGACACCTAAAACTGGCAGCTTTGTTGTCGAGGGCCTGGTTGTGCAGATAACGTGAAATGAGATAATAAAGGAATCACTGGGTGTGTTACATGTGAACATTGCTTTGGCCACCTTCTAAAGCCCAGAGGAGTTTTATTGGTCTCAAGGACCTGGATGGGAGTAGTACCTAGACTGTTATGAGTGATCCATTTATTTATCTCAAATAATAGGTTTATGCAGGGAATTAGTGATTGCTTACTTACATATATATATATATATATAGTGGTAATTGCTTAGTAATAGCATAATTTACGGGTACCATCTTTGCCAACTAAGAATAATAACATACTAAGGAATGTAATTCATGCTAAGAAAGTGTCAAACCTGCTGATTTGATCTGAGAGTTCATATCTAGCACTGATCTATGGTGTGAAGCCAGAGTGAATGTGTTGTCTGCTTCTTCGTCTCATGTTAGGTATTCCTTTGATGCCGTTCTCTTTATTGCCTGTAGTAACGTTGTCCTCACAGTCAGAGTTCTGTTTAAAAGCGTCCGAGCACCAATCAGTGTTTTGACGGGTTGACATTTGACTGTTAGTGCACTATTGTGAGGAGTTGTGAAATACTTGGCCCACGTTTGTTCACAGCCTTCTCGTCACCAGCTGCACACACCCACTCTCGAACATAAGTCAGGCTTTGTGCCTGTGTCCACGTGCCTCACTGTGGATCTGCAAAGCAGTGTTTGTTTATTACAACATGTAAAGTCAGCTGCACTCATTAACCTGCTGATTATTTCTCACATGTGACAGAGATTTCTCACAATTAGTGTCAAATGAACAGCATTAGGATGAGAGCCCTCTCGTAAACATGGAATTAATCTTATCGCAAGCTATAGCAAAGGTGATTCGATATTATTTCTCACTTGTAGCTCATTGAAACAAGCAGTAAAGTTCCTTTGACAGCACAGAGTCTAAACTTTCAAACCGTGCCACATTTGTGTTCATATTCGTTTTATTATTTGAATTTTGTGACATATGTATACAACATTGTTTTACAGAAAAGCATCGTACATGACATAGTATATAATATTGTTAAATAAAGACAATGAATTAAATCTTACATTGTCATGCATTGTGTTTTGTTTTTGTCCATTGTATTTTTGGAGTTTTTGTTCAAGTAATTTTAGTCATGGTCATTTCCACCCACTAGCTAGGACAAAGGCAAGCATGTACTTCCTCAGAGGCACGTGAGGCATCACTTCATCTTTCTGAACTGCTGTTCATATAAAGTTGTTAGAGAGCTAATTCTGTTATGCAATAACAGAAGCCCACGTTGTCGATGGATGCTGGGGGAGATGGAGGGTCATCCAGAGAATGCAAGGCTACTTATAAGCTTCTGAGCTCCTGGCCACCCTCAGGATGATGAGCCTGATGTTTAGGCAGTTGCTTTTGTCATATTTTTTGCCTGACAAAACAAATGGAAGTGCAAACATGAGTCCAATACGGAATATCAAAGTAATTCATTGTGTAACCCAGCGCAATTATTATATAATTACAAAATGGTCTTTTTTTTGAACAGTACAGCAAAATGAAACTAATAACTCTTGACTTCTAATCCCAAAAGAATAATTCAATTAAACAGGAGCACTAAACGAATCAAGTCCCGTCCAACTTACACGAACGTTGTTCTGGTACGTAGTTCATGACCTTGTTAAAGAAGGAAAGAAAGAGACAGAAGTTTCTTGGCTGCTTTTTATCAAGCGTATCTGGGAAGAGCATGGTGGGGGGCCTACTCTAGTTTGTGTCCCCATAAGAGTGGCTTGTTGAAAGCTGCCTCCAGCTATCAGCCTGACAATGTGACCATAGAGGCATTAGGATGTGATGTGCAAAGCGTTAGCTAGCTTGTGCCATTCTAAGTGCTTCGCCCTCAGATAGGGACTTCCAGGCCCGCGCTGTCACAGGCTCATGCATGTTTGATTTGACGCTCTTTGAAAAATGAACGCACAAGATGTCACAATGACTGTATTCCATTTCTGTCAGCAAAAGAGCAAGGACCCTGAATCATAAACGACACCCAGACACTGTGGCACAATATGTGTGCTTGAAACATGGCACTGGAGGACAAAATGTTCCTGCTGCACTCAAGATTTCGCATGATCACAAGTAATTACCTTCACTTTTTGGGGCCGACTAAAGCTCGCTGTGCTTTGAAGTCTGACTGCTGTGTGCCTATCAAATACAGCTCAAGTAAAACAAACATATTGTCCTCGAAATGTTTTCTTTTGCACTATAGCAAATTAGCCCTCGTTCGCTGAGCCATGTTCCCCATGTCAAACTGTTGGGCCTGTTGCTCCATTCAAACTCATTTAATAAACGCCTGTGAGTTGGTGATCATGCTCAGGGGAGTCGAGTACTCTGGCTTAAAAAAGCCCTATATTCTGAGAGGTTAGCTTGAGACCAGCTTTTCATTCAGAAAGGCACAAAGCTGTCAGTGATTGACTTCTGCTTAATGTTGATTGCTCTTGATTGCAACATGTCATCTCCCATTGTGCAACATGCACAACATTGATTTATGAGAAATAATGCAGGTCACTAAGTGCTTTGTAGGTCTTCTGCAACTCTAGAAAAGTTCAGGGACACATTTGGTAGCTGTCTCAGCATTTATTGTTAAATCTAGTTTGTCTACCTCTTTATTTTGTCTTTAGTCAATAAGAATGTCTGTTTTACCTAATCCTGACATTCCAGTAGCTTCACTTTTAAGTGAATGTTTTCCTTTTAGCTGTCCAAGATCTGTTTAGGAAAATGTTCAAGTGGAAAGTGAAGAAAAATCCATAATTGCATGTTTGTGACCCGAAGTGTAAGTTTCCGCACTTAACGTGATCCCATAATCACTTAAGACAAATATAATGTATAATATTGTGTATGATGTATAATAGAATGTTTTATTTAATCGGCCACAGAATAAGTGTTCTATGATCTTTTTGTGGCTTTTTGCGATGGTCCACAGTTATTTCTGTACCATTTTTCAAACATTCTGTTTCATATGTTCCAGATCTAATGTGATATGCTTTTTTACTACTACTGTTTTTTGTTTATATCTCAACAACTGGAACAGCAATTACTCTCAGTAGCATAAGCATCAGGGCTTCATTTCCATTGCAACCATATGGCAAATTTTTGATGATAGCTGTGTGGTACTGTAGCGCTCATGTCCCAGTGTGAGTAAAGCTTGATAGTTTGGCTAATGAAAGTCAGTGCTGTGCCAATTTGAACATGATTCTTTGTGAGTTATTTATTTATTTATTTGTTGGCTCTGCATGCCAGGCTGATTGAAGCACCTTTTTAGTCTTTTTTTGGGCACTAATTGAAGTTCTAATAGTAGGTTAACGGAACAATAATCTATGTCTAACATTCTGTTTATTATGTGAATTTCATTGAAATTAAAACAACAGACTGGTCACTTACTTTGCTAAGTTAAAACACCATTTTTCAAAGTGTAGCTTTACTCCTTAGACAATCAGTTTGATGGTAGCATTCATCCAAAGGTAAGGTTTGGAGGGAGGACAAAACCATCCATAGTCTTCCATAGGTCTTTTGGTTCTAGAGGGAATTTTTTTTAAGTAGGCATCGTGTTTCCAGAAATCCTACTCAGATGTGAAAATATATGTGAAAAATATTGCCACTCAGTATTGGGTTTTTTAACAAGTGTTACATCGGTATGCATTTATTCATGCATTGCACAAAGCACCAACTGCTACTCATACATCTCCATTCATTTGATGTATTGAAATATTGCAATGCATTCCATCATGTGGAAACCCTGGACCCTGTCAGCGTGTCTGAGCTGTCTGTCTGGGTCTGAGAGTGCTAGATTTCCTTCAACACCACTGTGAGGGAGGTACAATTACATCCAGCGTGGCCTCAAGGGATTCATACTTTCCTCTTCTCTGACAAAGCAAATAAACTGGAATGGACTGAGAATGTTTATTGTTCCCCATCTGAATTGAGAAGAATTCACATTTTAAGAAAGAAAACGGAACACACTCGTCACCCTGGCGCAAGCATTTGCACAAGGTGAGGCGAAATGAAGGCAGTCACGAGGCGTCGCATAAACGTGACAAATGGATTCTGGTAAATGAAATTCAGACCACATCCAATACAAAATCATTTCTGCTTCAGAGCAAAAAGAGGAGAGAATTGCAGTTGAAACAATAACAGAAACGTTGCATTTCAGATTCACGTTTGTTGTTATTAACTTCAGAAAGGGAGGCAAAAAAGGAGCGCCAGTTTCATCTGCGAACACACCTCTTGCACCACAAATGCATTTCATGCATCACAGCCTCCGTGCAGAGCTCATGAGGTGACAGCTGTAAGCAACAGAAAGACATTCATAGAGTCCTAGTGCAGTCTCAGTGGCAGATAGAGCATGATAAATCCAGAGATGTGTGTGTGTGTGTGTGTGTGTGTGTGTGTGTGTGTCTGTCTGTGTTTGTGTGTGTCTGTGTCCGAGCTCAAATTGGCATGCAACTGCAAGCACCACTTCCCAGGTAAGTGCTGGATCCCTTGACTCTTAATGACTGCTCTATAAGCCGGGCTTTGGGTGCCCACTCAGTGCCCTCCCCTCTCGTTCACCCTGCCAGTGCAGCCAGACTTCTTCACACTCTTATAAGCTCATGTCTTTTCATTTCTCAGCCTGGGCTTTCCAGATAAAGAGCCACATTTGGAACCCCAGTGTGAAAATATCATAAAATGGAATGTCTGGCGAAGCATTTTTTTTTTTTTTTTTTTTAACGCTGAGCTGAAGTGGAGCCGTGGGCTGATCTAATGCCGAATAGATTTTATGATCTCCCAGTTTTTCGATTTTTATTCATGCATATGGGAAAAGAGTGACATCTATGCTTAGTCACCTTTTTTTAAACCGGATTTTATGTGTTTAGTAGCGGGCCAAGTTCCAACAGAGAGCGTTTCTTACTCTCGTACAGCAGTCGGTGGCACCAGTCTGGTTGCATGCAGCCTGTCACTCTCTTCCAGCTGCAAACAGACACCCGATTGTCACTCGGTGGCAGAGGAACGCTGTGCTGTCTCCCATAGTGAACACGACCAGTCGTGTTTTTGACGAGTCGTGACAATAACCTTCTATAAAAAAAAATACATACATATTCGATGCTATACCCCAGAGGTGTGCAAGCTGTGCACTTGGGGCAGTGCTTTCTTTTCTGTGCAGTCTACCGGAGCATGCCTCTAGTACTTGTGCACAAATGCCTGTGTAATACACAGTCAATTACAGTCAGTTTACTTGTTTTATAGATTTTCTAAGTGACAGAAGTGAAAGTAAGTACACATACTCAAGAGAAAAACTTCAAAATGGCATTTCCCTGCAAATGGTAGGCTGCTGGTTTAGTGTATTTGCTGAATTTAAGGCTAACATATTTGACAAAAAAATAAATAAAAAAATGACGTTGCATTTTTACGTTGCATTTAAGCAATAATTGTGCACGAATATGTGCAGGTGTGTGTTTTCCTGGTAGAGGATGTGAATGGGAATATGCAAGATTTCACACTCGACCATATATTAAGTGTCCATTGACTGTAGTTGGCGGTCAAGACAGATGAACTTATTGCAGTGAGCTGTTGGAAGCGTGTTCGTTGTTGGAACAAACAATATAAAAACAGTTCAAATAAGCTAATAGCTAACTTGCTTATTAGATCATATGCTGAAGTTTGGCTACCCTGGTTAAATTGCATGTTTTTTTGAATTTAGAATTTTAGGTGAAAATAAGTACATATCCTCTACAGAGACACGATTGAATGCATGATTACTGTTCACTTGCCATATTGAACTTTTTTGGGAAAAAAGAACAACGCACAAGAAATGGCACGTGCAATAATATTCAGTTATTTTCACAAATATATAATGTGACTGGGGGCATTCGAACGCCCCAGTGGGGTGTTTTGTGCACGATTACAACACGAGCAAAACCCTTTGAAAGCTCTTTAGCACAAGCTGTTTGCGGTTATAGGCCTAATTCACAAAGTTAGTTGCCGTCGCCACAGAGCTCGCAACGTAAGCAAGAGCGAAGTACTGAATTTATCACATGTCCCCGAGCAAAGCAAATTACATTTACTAATGCAAGAATATGCTCATTGCACTTAGGACCTCAATGAGTTTTAATATCCACAGAACAAATTGGGGATTTGACACATTTAGAAGTGTTTTCATTAACGCGTTTTCAGACTATCTACTGCAGTACTGAGTGCTCAGTGCTGGGTCATTTGAGTGTTCCATTATGCTCTATCTCGCACTCGGTATGCCTCTGGTATTACTAGTTAAAATATTTAACAATGACATGGTTCACATGCAATGTTTGAGAAGATGGAAGAGTTTAAAAATTCAGAAGCATCTCCGAAGTATGTGGTCTTAGAAAGGCTATTTAAATAGATTGGTATGATCTAGCCTTTCCAGCCTAAATGTTTTCTTAAGTGCGTTTAATGCAGAGCAGCAATAACAGGATTAAACTAATTGTGTGTTTACAACAATCACATGCTTGCCAAATATCATCTTCCTCCTATTTGTCTTCGTCTCACTTTTTTAATTAACTGCTGACCACCAGCCGCAGATCTTTACGGTTTAAAAGCAGATTGCTTTAAATCATGCTATAAATAGTGTCTCAGGATAACAACGTGTCTAATTGCATCTTTTTGCCTCTGCAGTATTTCTGTGCGGAGATGGTGGAAAGGTTGCTGGTGAAACACTAGACTTTGGTGTTTATATAAGGGGTTTTGCGCATCAGCCCCGTACTAATTTGTTTATCAGTAAGTAAGAGCATGTCCGTGGATGTGGTCTTTGAGGCTTTTTCGCAGTGACCCGGGGTGAGACTGAGGCGTTGGGGTGGTTGTTGTTAACGCTGCTGTGTTGTTGGTGTGGTGAGTGTGTGTTGGGTGCGTGTGCTCTGAGGGCAGGCTCGAAGCTCCTGACTCTGCATCTGCAGTAAGTGGTCACCAGGGACGCATGGCACACGCCAGCTCGAATTTGCGCCGCGGCCGTCGGATGTGAAGCAGCCTGATCAGGAATAACAGCCAGATCCTCTTTGCGCTCTCGCCATTACAGATTACGGAAAAGCAAAGTGCCTCTTTTTTTTTTTTCCTAGAGCATCTATTGGCCATAATTGAATGTTACTGAAGCCTGCTCGCTTTAGCCTAGCCCCGAGAGTCATCTTCATGGGCACGGTTGTCTGTCTGATTTTGCCTGGAATTCTTTTGACTTTGGAACGCTGGAATGGGGAAACTCAATCCGGAGTGGCCCCGAGGGCTTCTCCTTCTTCTTGAGAATTCCCACCCAAATAGCTGCCAACACCCACACAAACATTTATGTAGGTCCGCTTTCAAGGAAGGGAGCGAACCCCTGAGCCCGCGTCACGCCAATTCCATTGACAACCCCAGCAGGCGAGCCTGCTTGTTTATTAGCGCTGAAGTGGGAAGACTAAAGCTGCTGGAGTGTATGTGCACAGGGGCCGCTGCTCATGTGTCTACAGCGCCACTAATTAGCATGAAAGGGGTCCTAACAAAGAGAGGCGATGAACATGTTTATTTATTTAAGAATATCCTAGTGGGCTTTTCATTGACACACTCTGCCTTCTTAATTAAGAAATTAAGTCTGACAAAACTTTGTGACTTCAGGAATCGCAGGCTGTGTGTACGGGAGAAGCAGCCCCTATCCCAACATAAATAAATGAAGCAAACAACAAACAAACAAACAAGACCTCTACTTGGCAAACACATCAGGAATCTGTCACTGATTTAAACTCATTGATCCCTGCCTCTGATCGGCAGATTTTCTCGCTTTTTGCAAGCCGTCTGTGGCTTTAGAGACAATTTCCAGCAACTTCGTGTTTTTTTCCACCCCAGTAATTTACCTCTAAGTAGGTGTTTAGGTTTTTTTTTTTTTTTTTACGAAGGTCAATTGTTCCATTTGTCTGGATATAAAGATAAAAAATGTTTATTTGGTCAAAGGAATAACAGTGTTTTGTTGAGAATTGACCCTTATAATGAGGCAGAGTAGCCTGTGTTGTTAGCTGCAGCTGGTGTCTGAAGAATTACCACACGTGACTGCCTTCTGGCCATGGTTCATCGGCTCAACTGATATTGAGTAATGATAGTGGCTGGATTTTCTTAAACCTTCCAAATTTGCTGAGCGCTGCTCCGAGGCTCCGTTGCTTAAAGAAAGTCTCACAGTGGCAGACCCTGTCCCCGCTCCGCCGTGGCTCTTGTTAAAGGAATTGAGAAAGCTTCCAGTCTGTTTCTAAAGAGCGGTTCCCATTCTTTCGACTGTGCGAGCGGAGGGGGGTTGGCAGTGGCAGTCACGTGAGCAGTAATTGTATTTGTGTTGGGTTCCTTTCAGGCTGTCGCCGTAAATCTGTTTGACTCGTCACTTTGTAAATCATTATGATGGCTAAAAGCCTTTTTATTTAATTTAAGGGGGAGGGGGTTGTTTCACTCCTGAGCAAATATATTTTGTGTTTGTTTGTTCCTTGCTGCCTTTGGTAAAGCTATTATTAGCTATTTATGAGGACCATTTTAGAATTTTGTTTTTGGCATGTTGCAGACTTAATTTCTAATTAAAACACGTTTCTGGGGTTTTTTGGGGTTTTTTGTTTTTTTTTCATTTTACCCACCACAAAGAGTCAAAGAAGTTAAGTGCTGTAAACAGTAAATCTCATGCTTACATCAAATCTTTTCTATACACTCTAACAACAGTGAGATAAATAATTTCTTGCCGATAGAGAAATAGTGAATTTCTTGCCGATTGGGTCACATGAGGTGAACAGAAGTGTAAGAGAAATGTTCTAGCCAAACTGGTTTTGGCTGACAGAAACACGACAAAGTACATTATGTCCTGAAGATCAGCTTTGTTTGTTGCCTGATAAACATCTCAGAGCTCTTCTATCTTCCCCTGTGCGGCTCGTGCCAAGCATCATGCATGGCAGCAGACATTTGTCACCCCACGTTGATGTTCTGTCGCTGGGAGCAGGGGACACAAATGAAAGTAAAGTTAACTGACACTTTTCCTGCTGTTATTTCTTAACTGATCTGGAAGATGTAATATATATTGCTTTAAGATAGTTGGCAAATTGATGAACACTGATCAGCCCATACCATTAAAACCACTGACAGGTGAAGTGACTGACATGTATAATCTCATTCCAATGGTATCTGTCAAGGGATTGGATACATTAGGCAGCAATTTAACAGCCAGTTCTTGAAGTTGATGTGTTGGAAGAGAATTTGACAAAAGTGCCCATGCTGACCCGCGACCAAAAGTGTCTAAAATTGGCACATGAATATCAGAACTGGACTGTGGAACAGTGGAAGGAGGTGGACTGGTCTTGATGAATCACATCTTGTTTACCTGGGAAATAGATGGCACTAGGATGCACTGTGATAAGATGGCAAGGCAGCAGAGGCAGTGTGATGCTCCGGGCAATGTTCTGCTGGGAAACCTTGGATTCTGTTATTTTAACATGTACCACCTGCCTAAACTTGTAGCAAGCACACCCTTCATGGTGACGGTATTCTCTAATGGCAGTGACCTCTTCTGGCAGGATAATGCACCCTGACACACTGCAAACATCAGTTTGGTGGTTTCAATGACTAATGGGTGTTCGTAGAGGATGGCTTTATTAAAAAAGTAATTTAGAAACTTAAATATTTATTTTTGATATGTTGCTGGCTGTAGTTCAACCCAGATGAGCAACAGATGACAGCGGCAACTATGAAACCGGTGGCCTCAGTTGTGCAAATCAGCAAAATAGTTTTCCACTCAGTCCTTCATTTCATTTTGCAATCCTGAAAACTAGCCGTTAAGTACTTAAATGTCATAAAACTTCTAGAAGATGGCAGTGTGCACAGCTCCTTAATTCATTCAAGTGGAAAGGCACATAGTACCCTGAATTTAAATCAACCAATGTTTTATTAAATGTCAGAGTAGTGGTGGGTGATATGGAAAAAATACAACATCACAACAAATGTTCATGATACTTGCTAGATGACGATATGGGTTTTTTTTCTAACATCTGATGAGTTAACCGACAAAAAAGAGCCAGGAGTGCCACGTTTAAAAATTTTTTTAAAAATCTGTCAAAAACTATGAATGTAATGATTTTTATTCAGTGTTTCACCATGTTTGTCGTACTGTCTGTCAGAGACATTTGGATGTATCTATGAAGTCAGTATTTACTGTTGATGCAAGCCCAGCCATGAAAAACGCAAAGTAAATGTTTGAAAAAAAGCTTTGCCTCTTCAGCTTTGCGTAAGTGGTTAAGTGGATGAAGAGGAGGTCTGTGTATGGTTAATGGGGGATGTCAAAGTGGAGAAATATGCCACTGCATGGGTGTTATACTGGAATAGGCCAGAGGAACATGCTGAAGTAGAAAAGAGTTGGACTGTATGGCATTCTGTGTTTTTTTTCAAATTGAGGAGAACTGTGGGCTTCTGGAAGGCAATATTCCACTGGGCAGTGGCGATTTAGCAGTATGAAGAAGGGAGTGCTGGAATTTCTCACAGTTGCCTGTCTAACACAAGTGGTGCTCGTAGCGAGCCAAGCTGAAGCCTCACTTCTGGAAAATATTGGTTTTGGAGTCGGTGAGTAAGCTGTCACAATGTCGAAGCTTTTCTATTCATGATAAGTTTAGCTCTGTGAAAAACAACTCGAGCCACATTACAGCTGCTCTGCTGAGGAGAAACGATCTCATTTTGACTTCTCAGTTATCTAAACAGGCCACCCGATGAAACGAGATGTTTCTCTTTTGCCTGCTTTCACAGTTACTTGTGTTTCTTTTTTCAGCACATCCCTACCTCATTCGATCTTAACGATGTAACAGGTGATTAATATTAAAAGTCTCCTATTACAGACGCCATAAAATACGGACGCACTAGACTGCCGCTCGGCTCTGCCTCGCAAACAGATGTGGTCTGCGCTGGGCTGGGCGTGACATGAGGTGTGATGAGCCTAATGCTATTTTGTGAATTATTTTACTGTTTGTTTAGTTTCATATGAGGCGTCACAAAGCCAAAAGCGGTGAAGGCGGATTACTCTTAGGCCTGTCGTTCACAGGTGCAATCGTTCCCTCTTCTGATAACTAATTAAGTTATGACACTTGTTTGGCAAGAGGCCCGGGTCCTGATGGATTGTGAAATAATTATAGACGGCATTAAGAATAGAGGAGCAGGAAGATCAATATTATATGTTTGCCTAAGCTCTTTGCTAAGTAGCTAAAATGCAGAAATTCATGTCGGCTGTATAATGCAGCAGATAACTCCCTCACTCACTGGTAATTTGTTGGAGTGCCAGTGAAAGCAGCTGATATAGAACAAGTCACGCTATTTTTAATTATTCGGCAAGTCATCTGTATAAAATCATGCGTAATAACATTGCTTTATATGATATAATTGGCTTTAATTCGTAGTGCAGATGATCACTCAGAGGTTTTGCTCTGTATTAACCTGTGTTAAGTAGAGCTCGCGGTAACGGTATGCTTGGTCGGTTGACTGTAATTGGTATGTTGTTGTGATTCGCTCCCAGTAACTGAAAGGACTTTTTCTATATACTGCAAAAGATAAGCAAGGTCAGTAAGTGAAAAGCAGTAGGCTTGTTTTTTTTTTTCTTCTTCTCCTCTTGCTTATGCAGCGTCTGCTACTTCCATTATACCCTGCATTTGACTGTGACTGAAATCAAATAAATAAGTGTGACTGGCTGAGGGCCAAGGCAGAGATTACTGGCATAGGGATTGCTGTCAAAAACATCTTGGAGGATAATTAGTAGTGCTCTATCAATGCTGAATTTGCTTCCTAAAGCTACGTTTATGAAGGCACCGCTCTGACCTGCTTTTGTCTGGAGGGGACGCAATGAATTAAAGTAAACTTATCGCCGAAGATACAATATTATAAACCAGGTTTCCTGTGCTTTAGTTAATTTGCGCTGTGAATGATTGACAATATGTGTGTGTGTTTACCCCAAGCTGGGATTAGAGTGTCACAGACCATCCAAAGAGAATTTACTTTCCTTGAAGGTTGTGTGTTGCAAGGTGGCTTAGATTGGGTGAGTCAGAGGCTCTTATTGGTTTATAATTATAACACTGCTCAAAAAGGGAGGGGGGCTGAACACGATACCCGGCATCTATGCTAATATTGTTAATATCCTGAGCCTGGTACAGAAATTTCAAATTTAAGACTACAAATAGCTCACGAGCAGTTGTGTTGGTTGTTTTCAGCATCGTTCACACGTAGGTTTCGGATGTGATTGTGTTAACCAAGTTGACCTTTAAATCACACCGCTTGAAAATGTTACAGCATCTCTTTCCTTGTAATCCTTGGCGGGCTGCGAAATGTTAGGTATGTGCAGATAGGATCTCAACAAAGTTGACACTGACGCGGTACAAAAGTGTTCTTAGCAATTATCTCCAATGAAAGGTCATTTTGGTAGTTGGAGAGGACAAATAAGAAGCAATAAAAACAGTTTTAGATGTCATTTCAAACTGTTGGCAAAGTCAATGGCTAGAAAGGGGGAAGATGGTCTGGCAGGAAAAGTACTCAAGCTTAGCGAGAGCCCTGGGATCCTGGATTGTCCAGACATCTGACAGAAGGCTTGACCTCTGAAGGGATTCCCCAATCATCTAAGCATTCAGCCATGGAAACTCAACTCTTTCCACCAAAACGTAGGAGCTCAAGAAACTTTTTTTCCACATTTCCCCCAGATGATTACTGTGTTATTCATGTAGTAAGCTGGAGGTTCACTCACACAAAAATGTGAGCCCAGCCCTCAGTTCCCATCCTTTTTGTAACATGTTGCAACCAGGCAGAGTTCTCCAGCGTATGACTGTGTTGGTCTGTTTGTGTTGGGAATTGGATAAACAAAAATATCAGATGTGTAGTCTTTCTTGGCAAACATCTTCATCTAGGTGACAAACAAAGGATAATGGGAACTGATTGCTAAATCCTCAGTAGAATTGAAAATGAAAAAGAACTTCCTTATACTATAAAACAAAATAATGTTTCTGCAGCTCTTCAGTGTGACAGTATAAGAAATGCAAGGCCTATTTGCTGGACCACACAGAAAAAAAATGACTCAGACAGTTTTGAGCAAGAGCAAGGACATATCATCACTGTCCAGAAGGTCCATATCTCCAAAATGATAACATTACTGAAGAAGGCGAAACACTCAAGTACCCAAGCAACTGCATTTCTACTGGTCCGTTCACCATGAAAGTTTCACTCAGTGTAAAGGACAGCTTCTGCGTTCAAATGATGCTGTTATGATTAAATAAGACTAAATTACAGTACGGTTTGTACACACTGGGCTTCAAGAAAGACTTGGCTCAGTACTTACTAATAAATAGAACACAAAACAATGCAGTTTCCTCTTTCAGCCAAGATATAGTTGGTGTCCAATTTTTTCTTCAACAGGTTTAGATTTAGATCTAACAAAGGCTAACAAAGACTAGAAGACACGACTCACCCAAATCTTTTTTAGTAAATACATTCCGGAACATCTCTCAATCTACCTAAACTGCGTCCAGGTCTGGTTCAAAGGTTTTGAGACAGTTGTTATGCCCAGTTCTAGCTCACCCTCGCTCTTCCTGTCTTATAGACACTATATTACAATTTCTGACATTTCTATTTACTTCTATGCTTCTGTTTATAAATACATTTTCAATTCGCAGTCATTTGTAAATAAAAATGTCAGAAATCCAAAACTTAATCTGTAGCGTCCATATGACTGCGTGATGTATTGGCACACAAAGAGGGAGTGAGAACGTGGCTACTCTCTCTTTTTAAAAAAAATTTTTTTTTTTAACTCACAATAAATCAGTGTCCTAAAGTCGGAATGCCGTGTGACCTTGATGAGTGCCTGAGGATGGTTTTAGAGAAGGATTCGGGAGGTATTTGTGGAAAACATTTGGTTTATTATTGTTAGGTTGGGTTTGTTAGCAATGTTGGCCTTGAAGCCCCAACTCTAAATTTTTTAAGAAAAATATGGCCACCAAACAAGTCTTGTCTGGTTGATCACATTTGGATTAAGTTAAAAGTTTTCTGCTAAACCATTAAAAAAAAAAAACTAGATTGTGTTTAAACAGCTCATGTCTTAGGAAAAATGGAGAGACTGACTATGACCTTCAAATATAGAGACAAGCAGCTCTCCTCTGTTTGCTGAGATGAGAAGCCATAGATGTTTGCAGGCTCCAGTGTCTCCCGAGGCTGGACAATGGTTTGCTGTGAAGCCGACACTGAGAGCTTGGTTTCTTTGCCCCCTCAGGTTTCTGAGCTTTGATTTCGTGATGCCAGGGCAGAAAGCGCTCGCATGCAGACTCTCCCTAATTGGGAGAGTGGCAGCAAAGGACTTTGCACGGAGCCACTCCGTGTGTTCCATTACAGCGAGTGGGAGTGAGGGACCATGCAGTTTGATTATGCTGGCTGTCAGCTGAAGGCATGACCTAATAGAAAACACTCATCCATTTGGAAACTCATTCTTGAGCCAAATTTAGATCATTTCCTCTTGACTTTTTAGGCATAATGGTAAATATCTCACCGTTTAAAAGTGTGACACCTCGAAAATATGATCATTTTGAGAGCATATTACTCCAAGCCGTTATTATGGTAGTTAAAAGTGTAAAAACCTCCCGGGTGTGGTTTTTCTTTGTTTCCTGCAGGTGTTAAGTTGTTTAATTCTGCACGGGGGAGTGTTTGTAGAAACTCTCTTCAAGTAAGCTGTCCATATTGCACAGAGGACTTTGTTGTCAAGCAGCCCGCATCAGGGTTTCTCCTTAGCCTAGCATGGATTTGGTTTTATTGAGATAATATTTCTTAATTTCCTGGTGAGTGTGCTTTAGCCCTTCAAATTAAGTGAGATGCGTCTGAGTGTGGGCCCTCCACCTTCAAGTGAGATCGGATACTTGAGGGAGTGAAGTGTTTTCGATGGAAACCGCATGAATGATTGATAAAAGGAGCAGGGCTGCTTAAAATCGTACTGCTCCCAGGTTATCAATAATTCAAAGCACTTTCTGTATTTTGGTGGCACATGAAATATCAGTCACCAGTTTGAAATCTCGAGATGATAATATCTGTCAGAGGACTTAGCGGTTTGTAGTGATTTTTTTATTTTTTTTGGTCCCCTCCCCTGTTTAAAAAAATGTTAATTTTGCCCATGGTGGGAGTTATTAGTTTTCTTCTCCTCAGCATTTCATGCTGGAAGAGTACACATAAGAGTTTTGATTAAAAACGAAAGAGTCCTCACAAATCGGCGTCTCCGGCGTATAAAGAAGTAGTACTTCATGAATACATTGTCGCAGTTATGGCTAGGCCTCCATAATTAACCTAGGCAGACCGTTTAGAGCCTCCGAGCAGCGTGACATGAAATATGCCCTCTTTAACCTAGCCATGTCGCGCCACGTCGCTAAGAACTCCCAACTTTCACATAATTTACTCAGAGGCGTAATCATCAGTTGAGTGTGCCTGCTTTCACCGCTGGCAGTACAGTGACAGTTTGACCTTTACCTCGTGAGGAGCCGGAGGGGAGCGAGCGGATACGTGCCGATGTTTGTGTTTGTTTGGTCTTGTCTCTATGAGTAGTCGCTGAGAGCTCGTAACTTGTCGAACCGAAAGTGCATAGTTCAGTCCTTAAACACACAGTTCCAGCCTTTTCCATGTTTTTCCACACTGCTTTCTCCACACGCTCGCTGGTAATCCATCGCATTCTCTTTTCCTCCTGGCCACTGTAGGTATGCGCAGCGTCCAGTCCATTTGCATTAACATACAAACACAAAAGGATCTGAGAGAGGAAATTGCCTCTTGTAAACACAATGGCCTTTCCTCCGAGTTCTCATGATAATGTCCTGAGCGGCCTTGGGGCAGACTCTAGAACATTCCACTGAAGAGTGCAGTGAGCTCAGCCTGGCCTTTAGCCCGAAATGGCAGAGAGGATTGTGTGTGTGTGTGTGTGTGTGTGTGTGTGTGTGTGTGTGTGTGTGTGTGTGT
>JBBJLS010000148.1:16747017-16770235 GCA_037577275.1 Bryconaethiops microstoma | reverse complement strand
TGTGTGTGTGTGTGTGTGTGTGTGTGTGTACTGAGTCCATACACTAGGACTCTTTTAAAAGCAGGAACTGAAACCTGCCTGAAATGACTGCCATCACGGTGGCTATTAAAAGGAGCGGTGGTTGGAACTGATAAGCTCAGTTTGCTTATTGCGTGGCCTGAGTGTTGGGGGCAGAGGATTATTGCCACTTGTGTATATTTCTGCTGATGCATTTTTTTCTGTCAGGTGGTGCATATTAGAAAAACTTGGCTGATGCAGAGGAGGGAGAATTTTGCTCTTTTCCTGCATACCAGAAATACTTTGCCTTACCCCAAATGTAGTCACGACTGGTTTGATGTCCGAGGTTTGCTGAAGTTACCGATAGTCAGTAAGACATGAAAGCTTATGAGCATAGATTAGCATTGTGCAAACTGCATACTTAAATCATTCCTAAATAAAAACTATGTGGGATGGTTAATAATCTCCCCCACAGCGTTGTTTGTTTCAGACTGGCATTTCACAGCAGCTTGATTGGACAGATTTTCCACTGTCCAATGCAGTCTGAATTTTTATAATCAAATTCCAGCTTCATTTGAAGGGGATTCAAATTGGTGTATCTTTTAAATCATGTGTTTTTAATGTAATTTGGGGTGGTGGTCCTTTACTTCAGGATGTGACAAAGAGTTGCTTTTATAGTTTTTCTAAGGTCAGATGCAAAAAATCCACCGCTGTTGTGGAATACAGTGTGATATTTCTCTTTTGTATTGTTGTAAATGAAGAGTACACATCAAAAGCTTGAAGATGCAACCTCTTCTCTATATTTTGTTTCTGAGGCAGCCAAAGTGTACATTTGAGCAAATGGGTCTACAGTCTGAGATCAGATATTGTCACTTTTAATTTAAAGTCAGAATAGGAGAGATGAGAAACAAATCTGACTGGGCCTGCCGTGTCAGAATAGTGTCAGACACCACATAACCAAGTCTGTTTGAGAGTATGGAACACCTGAATGTGGCTTGAGGGGTGTGTAATGATTTAGGCATGCAGCGCTCTAATTGGTATTGTTGTATATAAGCTTCTATTGCAGCAGCAGTCCTTTAGCAGCAAACGTCTTGCCTGCTCGAAAATAGTGTAAATTTGATTATTTTCTTTAAATCATTATTCCTAATTCAGTTTATTTTATGAGCGTAAACTGTGAGATGTAATTTTAATGGGGAAACATACATTCAACTTCCCGTTCGCCGCTGACATTGTGAGGTACCTCTCTAGTGCTCATTTCCCTCGGCGGGTGAGCCGGAGCCTCCTCGCCGCATCGAGTCAGTGTTCCTTACGTTATTTACATAAATGATAAACACGGTGGACGCTGGGATTGGTGGCGTAATCTACTTGCAGTGTCATTAGGGAGGGAGAGAGAGGAAGGCTATTACAGGGCCGCTTCATCAGCGTGCCTCACTTAGGCCTTTTATGGGGGTAATGGAAACCTCTCTCATTAAGGTGCCGCTCACTGTTGCACTGAGGAACATCTCTACCGAGTAATTGATCTTGTTGGTCTTTAGTGCTGGAGAGTGGCCCTGAAGCGCCGCCCGTTTGCTGCATTCATTTTTCAGCTCCGTCACAGCCGCCCTGCCATCGCCAGCCCCATCACCTTCAGTTATGTTGGCTCTGCTGAGCACCTGTACAGCCTGCGCTCTTACAGCTCGCTTATTGCTGTGCATAGGGAGCCTTTATCAGAACCTTTGTTCTAAAGTTACATCGTTTAGCTCCATGTGGATTGTAGTCATTTAGCCGGGAAGCTCATAAAAAAAAAAAGCGTCGCCAGTGCCACAGCTTAGATTATATTCTCCATAGACTCTGAGATGCTTGTGTCCTTAGTGCATGTCCTTTGAAATCTGTCAGCCTTTCCATTTCCAGTTAATGGTGGCCATTTCTGCTCCGGCCTATTAATGAACGTCCACAGATTGAAATGCATCATGCCGAGGTCATTTATCTGCTCATTTATTTCGGAACCGGTCTATATTTATGCTTTAACATTAAGCCGTCCCCATAGATGACATGTTTGTTTTGCAAGAGCCTGCTGCTGTTTTGGTGTGTGTCACGGCCATGCGGGGAGCTGGGGATTGTCACATGTGAGCTGTAATAATAGATTCTGTTGTAGGATCCAAACAGCCCACTCCGGTCTGTGACTCACTGTGGCTCAGTCTGAGGTCTGCACTTGCATCATCACCACCATCATCATCATCATCATCATCATCATCAGTAGCAGCAGCAGCGGCTGCTCAGCCTTTGAGAGCACTCTCTTCCCAGCATTCAGCTCCATTTGGCAACTGGGAAAACGACCACATTTGTTCCTCCCTAAACCAGATCCTTGATTTCATTTATTGATGTGGTTGGGACTCAGCAGAGTCGACAGAACATGACATATCACAGGCTTGTGGTGGTGAAATGTTGAAGCGAAATTTGCATTAGCGTAACTCAGCGATGATTATTTTAGACACTGTAACTAATCACAGAGTCACATTTGCGTCTGACTAGACTAGAAAAATGGTTCTGGCCGTGCACTGAATTGTATTTACCATTTAGGGTTTCGCTCATCTCAGTTCATCTCCGACAAGCAGTGTTTGGTGTGAATGCACTGAGTGTTACCGCTGTAATGTTTCTGACCTTTTGTTACCGTTGACTGATGAGGTATTGGTTCGGGGGAAAATGAGATATTTCCACAGCTCTCTGTGACAGGCGTATAAATGAACGCATCAAGCAGCATGATTCTCTAGACAGCACAGCTTTCTATGCTGTGAGCAAGCTGTCATCGACACTCGTGGAGAATACGCTAAGATTCTTCCAATCTGTTTTAGTGTTTCATTTGTTTATTTATTTATTTTTTTTTTTTATGAGGCTCTCTCTTTTGATTATTTTTTTTCTCTCTTATTGTCAAGAGTCAGGGCTATGGCTGTTGCCCAAGCTCCGTGTAGGGCTAATGGCGGGCACTCTTCATGCTTTTATGGTCTCATCCCATGTAATAAGGAGCTCTTGCTTTTACTGTGTGTCTCTCTGCCCTTGATAAGACCTCTGATAGGCCTTTAAAATGTTATTCATGAGCAGGCCTGCTTGAACCGACACAGTGATGTCGAAGGCTAGTGTTCAGTGTTTCTGAATGTGCTCAGATGTTGGGCATTCTATTTTTTAAACACAACCAATGAATAGCTTGAGCAACCAGTCCACAGCATTCATTGGCTTAAAGGGGATTAGCGGCGTTCTGATTGGTCAGTACCTCGCAAAAGCCCGCCATCAAAACAACGTCTCTTGCAAGTGAAATGTGGTGTGCGAGGTGCACTGTGTCATATCAGGATCGGATGACTAATGCAGTAAAATGAATCGTTAATCAAGACACTGGGGAAGTGTGCTCAGCATGAAGCAAATTACCTGGATTAGCAGAGCAAAATTCTGCATAATTTACCTTTACTGCTTGGCGGATCCTCCGGTAGAGAAGGGCCTCCGTTAATTACCGCTGTGGTAAACAGCCAGTCAGTGTGAAGGGGCTAAATGGGACTGAGAGAATGGTGGAGAGAAAATGGAGCCGTAATTTTGCGTTTTTGTCATGTTTGTTTTCGTTCTCCGCTCGGGAGCTCCACTTCCTGACAGATGAGTCAGTTTGTACAGCAATAGGTTTAAGCGATTTCTCCTCCAAATCAGAAAGTCTCCTTCATCTGCCTGCAGAGGGGAAGAGAGGTGGTGTAGACATGCCCCAGAGTTTGCTTTTGATGAGCCGAAGACACGGTTAACAACTCAGATCTAATATTCTGGGCCGGCATCTCTAACCGCAACAGGTTTATGTTGTGCTTAATCGAAAATACACAACAAAATCACAACCTTAAATGGCGATGCTATTTATTGTGTTAGCTGGAAAGAGAAATTTGTAATCAGCATTCAGCACGACTGTCCAGACACTGTGTGCAGCAGCGCAGTTTGCCTTTTCTTTTGTTGTAGCGCTTTACTGCACTTCATCTGAATCAAAAAAAGTGCCATCTATCAGCAAAACTACTGTTTACTTTGTTACAGACATGAAAATGTGTTGGTGGGGCGTAACACCAGTACCACACAAGCCTGCTAGCCTCAAGACACAATTAAAATGGATGGAGTGTATCACATTTGCATTAACTTTGGGCCAATTATCTTTCTTATTTGTAAATGAATTGTGGCATTTAATGTTATTATGCATAAATGACTGCATTATAATTACTCTGCAACACTAGGCTGTAATACCACACACAGCAGTAAAATCGGATCACACGAATAGAAACTTTCCTGACAGTGTCGTGCATTCAGAAGAAGAAAAGAACACCTATGTTGACTGTCGCTGAATTTATTCAACATTTATAGCTCCGGTGCGCTTTAGTAAGGTACTTATTTTTTGAAGCAAACAGAGCAGGATGAAAACGCAGCTAATGACAGACTTTCCGATAGAAACGTTGGCATTCTCCAGCTAGTTGCTCCTGCGGTGTGATGTTTGGAAAGTCATTCCTTTAAAATGCAACGTGTCTTCGGGGCCTCCTTTGAAGGTTTAATCTTGGAAAACAGAGAGACATCTTGGGGATTATTCTAAATGTCTACAACATGTCAACATGGGAGCCTAGCAGATAAGGTTTTAAGTGCCATGGTCATGACAATTAGAAGGGTAGAGTAGCTCAGCCAGTGTAATTTTAGGGTCAGCATGTTCAGGGCCTGCAGTTAAGCCTTGCCATTTAGGCACGGCAGTCTGATTGGAATTACATTGCACTCCTTGAAAACCCCCCCGCACTGTCGCGTGTTGAGCCCTGGTTCTCTCACTGAGAGACTCGTTACTGAAAGGTTAGTGCAGAAACTACTTTGCTGGAGTACCAACAGGCATTCGCTTGATTGGCACCCACGTTTAGGGAGGGGAACGGACATATTTCAGCTGAGACAAACACGAAGATGGCTCGCGGTTAAGCTCAAACTTCGGAATTTAATCTGGCCTATGGTGAGAGATGATAGTGAGCGAGTGAGCTGCCTGCTGAGGCCGAGAAAAGATCACACTCGATGCAAACAGAGAAACTTTATCATCAGCTTCAGAATTTCATATGGCCCCACCACCGTCCATGCAGATGATCGATTGTGGTTGGCCAGAGAGGAATAGAGCAGTAGATGAAGACCTGAGCTGAAGACGTGTTTTTGGGGTGTGGTAGTGGATTGATGTCTGTATGGGCTCAGGTACTGTTACACACTGGAATATGTCTCACAAGTGGTTACAAGGCAAACACGCCGACCCCTTTAAAACTGTGCCATTCCGATAGGTGCAATATCCCTAGGATTTTATTAGAAATGACCTGTTGGAGGGAAACATGCGCCAAACAAGCTGACATTTATAGTGCAGCTCCACAGGAAATAACAGATGATGATATCATTCATTTTAAAGAGAGACAGCAGGACTAGGTGAAACACTTGACCTGTTTGTTTGGAGAAATGGTATTCCTTTGCTAATTTCCCTTTGATAAGTATCTGACAGCTCATAGTCAGGCGCTTTATCTCCGGCTGAAGAAAATGGTTTCTTCAGAGTGTGAATTGATTTTTGCAGGAAGCCAGTGCCACACAGCATCTGAAAGAGCTCACTGCTTTTTTTTTTTTTTTTTTTTTTTTTAAATTGCACCCATTTTTGGGCTTTTCTATTTGCATGTAAATTATCAATTACTGCTTTTGGCAGGCCTCTGCCACCATACTTCTGTCTCAAATGAGAGAGTGCTGTTAGGGGGGGGGGCTGTGTTATTTCACCTTAACAAATCATTTTAGTACTCCCCTCTCCAGCTGCAATTACCAACTGTTTGCTCTGTTGGCTACATTGATTTTTTTCTGCATGTCTCTGCATTTAGGCTGGTTGGCTTTTTAAATTGAATAGAGAGTGTATTATGAGGGGGTAAGCTGTACTTTAACATTCTTCTCAATGCCAGAATGCCACATACAGTATTACACATGGGAGCGAGACTCCTACAGCTTCTTCAGCTGAAACCTTGAGTGCGAGATGTCAACAAATGCATGAAAGAAACTAAAGGTGCATGTTACCTCTGCAAGGTCAGGCATGTTGGTGTATTATAAGTATGAAGAGCAAAACTGGCAAACCATATATAAAAGAAAATAGGTATTGATTTACTAGGCTTTAAATGTATATTATGGCAGGTCTTCAGTGGTTATGTTTAGGTGGCGAGGCCTATCAGTCTGTATCCTGTATAACATGGCTGTAATATGCAGTTTCGTTACTGACGGTAAGCTCACAACGACATCTCTATGTCTCACCTGAAAAAAGTGACGTTGAAAACTAGCTAATGTATTTTCGGGTCATTTTCGCTGTCAGTAATCGCTCCGGTTTGTGTACATTTCTTTAGCAGACTGCTCTAACCAGGTTTGAGTGAAGAAATAAAAGCTGGCTGCTTATGCAAGATGTTAGCCAGCTTTTGTCCAGCTTTGGCCAGGTTCTAATGACAGTGGAGGTGCTCTCAACTTTGCCAGCTTGGCTGCAGTCCGACAGAAATCTGGCTCACAGCGATGCAGCGTTGGGTTGGTGTAGCATTCTTAATATGATACCCACATGGATGGATGAAGCTAATAATGCATATTGAAGACTATTCTTCACATACCATGTGAAAGCAGTGCAGAGCATGGGTATGCTTTAATAACACAAGCAAAGGATGTTGACTTGATTCTACATGCTAGTTGATCTGTCAAACACACCCTGTTCCTTCAAACACATTCCTAATTTTGTAAGCTGTTCTTGCTATAGTTAATATTCAGCGCCGGTGGAATGATGTAGTGCCGCACGTCTGTTCCATTTTTTTCCGTCCAGACTTTCCCCCCCACCCCTCTGAACGCAATTGCAGATCTGCACCGAATTTTCTACTACATTTATTTCCTCATGAATGTTTGCATATTTCAGTGATTGCTTTCTAGTAGATTCAAATATGCCGAAATGGCAGTCTCCCTCTCTCCCAGAGTGAAGCATGTACTCATTTCACTCACTCTAATTGTGTTTGTGTAAAATGGTCAATTGTTCCACTTGCACAAAGAATGAAGTAGGTTAATAGTGCTATTTTGCATTGGGACGTAATGATGGAGGATCCGTTTTCTGATTGCTTGCCGTTGTTTGAACTTAAGCTTTGTGGCAGAGATACTCAGCATGTAGTCCAAAAGCATTTAGCAGACATGTTGTAATTAAACAGATCAAAAAGCGTGTCTGTGTTGATGTTACAGCCTATAGATATTGCGAATACGAATTTTATTGGACTGTCCGATCAGACATTGTTAACCGACCAGGGGTGAGCGTCAGCTCTCTTTCTGAGTGATCGCCATGCTTTCAGTGAAAGACGTGTGAGCCTCACACTTGAAAAGCTGAGCCAGTGGGCCGTTCAATCCAGTTAAAAGCTATCTGAGCCCGGCCCGGTGAGAAGGGCTTGTCATTATCACCTGCAGATTCCTCTTACATGGAGCTGCTTGACCTTCCTCTCACTGTCACTCTGAGAGGGGCCCTAGCTCATGGCCCTGGGGCACACACTGATGCCAAGAAACTTAAGAGTCTCCTCCGCCATCACTTATACAGAGTTAATAGCCACTTAATAGGCTTACTTGTCAATGTGCTATGAGTTGTGAGGTTGCTAAATTAGATTTGGCACCATCATGTAGCACCATGCATGTTTATGGCACTTCAGTTATATAAAGTATCACCCCTTTCTCTTTCACCCTCTCACGCTCGTGCCGTCCTTACCTTGCAGTGAACTGTGAAGGAGCTTACCCAGGCGTTCAGGAAACGTATTAAACTGTGGTAACTGCTATATGTAATGAATTTTGGATTAGGAGCGACAAAGCGGCTCTGTGATAACCTTTTTGGAAGGACACTGTATGAGAGCAGGGGGGCCGTGCTGCAGCAGGATGCCAGGCCAGCTGCCTTCAGTCACAAACCTGTGCTTGATGTGGCGTCTGCGAAACTAGGGATGTCCCGACCAGTTTTTTTTTTTCCCCACTCCGCTCCCCCTCATTTATTTTGTGTATTAGCCTGTAACTGACCTGATTATGAATAATACAGCCACACAGAGTACACATTAATGAACCCAATCCAATTAAGATATTCTAAGCTGCCAGTAACTTTACAGTACTGCAATAAAGTCATCTCATTTTTGTTATGTGCCTAATGTCACACTCTAAACTGACATGTTTTGTTTTCTTTGCGACTGCCTTTTCGAAAGTGACCATGTCGATATGAAATAACGTGAAATATGCGGCTGCCACACCTGGGCTGCGCAGGACACGTCAGTGGTGTGGGAAATGTCAGCTCGTCAGGGGCCGATGTGCGAAGTGAATCATCTTGCTGGAGAGCCAGGATAGTGTAATTTAGATCTGAGCATAACATGTCCTTTATCTGCTTTCAGGTGCGGTGGACCCGGTGTAGAGCCGAGCCTGGAGAGGGACCTTCCCCACGGACTATATGAAGGGAGGGGAGGGGGAGGGGGGGGCCGCTTACACGACGACAAGCCTGCAGAACAAACAGGTTGGAATGCCTTTACATTTTTATATAGCTTTAAAAAATGTTAGGATGGGGGCGGTAATTACATTTTTCTTTTTTAAGTCAGAATGACCCTGAGGCTGCAGTTTAAATGCCCTTCTCTTGACTTAATTTAATGTTGTTTTCTTTCATAAGCCATGTCCCCACCGCACCAGGGACATGTCCTCACCATTTTTTGTCGGAGCCCATATCGTTCCTACAATTATAGATAGGTACATTTTGCCTCCCTCTACCATTTTTTGAACGATTAGTATATTTCACCCCTAGGCAGTTTTTGATTGTCTGTGTTTTCTTCTGGCTTTACATTGTTTTTATTGTTATCACTTATTGCTTCTGTTTCTTTTTTTTGTCTTTCTTCTCATTTTACTATTGACCTGTCCCTGCTCTACCCACAAATGTAGTATTTTATAGAAACTGATGCGAGGGTGGATAAGATAGACTGTCTTATACTGTCCCGTTAATCTGTCTTAACAGTGTGACCTTTCAAATGCATATAAAAGAAAATCCTAGAAAGGCATTTGACATTTGACCAAAAAGAGTGTGCTATAATTTCTCATTAAGGTGAATGGGATCTTTCTGGTGTTCTGTCAACCTTCTGAACAGTTGCTACAGGGTGAACCATGGATCAGTCAGTTGTCTTGTTAAAATGTACCACATGGCATTCCTGCGTAGCTCCTTTACATGATTCATAGGCACACAGGTTTAGCACTTAGCCCCTTGCTGTGGGCTTGTTATTCAGTTGTTAATAGTGTACCTTACTATAAATAACATTTAACAGCTACTAGTCTGTCTTTACAACTGTTATAAATTGCTCATTAACTACTTGCGTAATTACGAGGGTGAGAAAATGAAGTGTATGCCCCCACACTTCCTCTTACAGTTTAAGGGGTTAAAGAAATTTTTGCTTTATTGTAAAGGAATGTGACACAATACACACCGGGCAATGTGTGGATGTTTAGAGCGTTAACCCCTTAAACCCGGAGGACCCGTTCAACAATTATGATCCAATTTCTACATCTTAACCAAACTCTGCCCCTTTAGAAGAGTGTTTCCTTCTAGTACAGCGGACAGCTGGCAGTTTTCTCAGCCATTTGTTGTGAAATGTTTGTGCGCTGAGGAAGTTTGTGCCCAGTGCATTTTGAGCATGACGAGAAAGCGCTTGGTTAATCTGAGCAACCTGGAGGCCTGGGAGTAATATGTGGCGGAGGTGCGGCCGAGGCGTCTGGTAGTGTTTACTCCCAGCATCTGAGCCTGGCTCACGTCTGTGGATGCCTCGGGCCCTCAGGGCCTCAGCACCTGCATAATGGAACAACAGAGCAAAAGGGGGGGGAGAGGGAGGGCGAGGGGGCGAGAGGGAGAATCAAATAACAGAAGCTCTGGCTTCTTACTGCGTGGACTTCTTGTTTTTGACACGCACCAGGAAAAGATATTCCTGACTCGATAGACTTGTATTGATAGCTTTGAGCAGCCTCTGTGTTTCATAAGCATTCATTTTACCCTGCCATAATTTGAGCCGTTTTCTTTTCTTTTCTTTTTTTTTCACAACTGTCTGGCATCTTGTGACTATAAAAACTAAATTCTTTGAAATGACTCTTCAGTGCCTTACACAATGATTTAAAAGAATATATTTATATAATTTTTTTTTTCCTGCTAGCTTTTTAGTGAGGGATTAAGAATTGGGCCAGGCGGAGGGAGGGAGGGTGGGAGCGGGCGAGCGAGCGAGGGAGAGAAAATAAATAAATAAGGGTGGCGGTAGTTAATCTCGCTTAGTGCAGTGTGAATGCTGAGCAGTGCTGTGGCCTGACAAACATCTGCCTCACACACAGCCGAGTGGGATCAGCTAAAGCGATTAGCGTGCTAACGTCAGCCTGTGGAGACTGGTGCTCGGCTACAAAAGCCAGAACGCCAGGCTCTCCTCCCACACTCCACCTGGAACACTGACACACAGGGAGAGAGAGAGAGAGGCCCAGCTCCAGCGGCAGCCACCGCACACTCCAGCTCTACACCGAGCACTCTGATACTCATCTGCGCGCGCAAAACAAAACAACCAGCAACTCTAAAGATCCAAGTCTGGTCTAAGATAACAGATGCTTATCGACTGCCATTTTTTTTTTCTTATGTCAGAAGTGTGTCTTATTAAGTATGTAATGAAATGTGTTGTTCATTAGGGTATAATTGTAATTTTACACATCTTTTGCACTCAGACGGGGCCTCTTTCAGATAGAAGAAATCCTTCCGTTGTGACTAGCAGAAAGAGACTGTATCCTGCACAGCCTTTCACGGTTAACCTCATTAAAGGGAAGGAGGGGTGATATTTCCTGCAAAGGGTTTCTTTTGCTATTTCTTTCGTTTTTTTCCCCCCTCTGCCTCTCACGCATGCACTCTTTTTTTGTCTCCCTCTCTCTGCCCCCTTCATTCTCTCTCTCTCTCTCTCTCTCTCTCTGTCTCTCTCTCTTCCTCTCTCTTTCTCCCCCTCTTGTCCTTCCTTCACTCTAATCTTTAACAATTTCTCCAGCAGAGGCAGTGCGTAACTGTACAACATAAGGGTGTGAGTGTGTGTGTGTGTGTGTGTGTGTGTGTGTGTGTGAGAGAGAGAGAGAGAGAGAGAGAGAGAGAAAGAGATGGAGACAGAGAGAGAGAGAGAGAGAGAGAGAGAGAGAGATACAGAGAGAAGGTCTGTTCCTCAGACCCTCTAATGTCCAGCCCTGTTAAACTGCCCTCTTGCACAGTGGAGCTCTTCTCTTGCTCCATTACTCTGCCTGTCACATGTTTGGGCTCCTTCTTTTGAATGGTCTCACTCAAACATTTCAGTTAAATGCAAAATACTTGCAAATATTCTAGTAATCTGCTAACATAAAACAGCTTATTACTACAACTTGAATATTTTCAACCCAAGGCTTAGTGCTGATAAGTTTTGACATCAGAACAAGGAGCTAAAATTATCCCCAAGATGGCACAAAATTATTAATACTTCCACAGGTGACTGTTTTCCTCATAAAAGCCTTTTCCATGAGAACCAATAAAGGATACACTTTCTTTACAACAATGTTGTGACAAGCAAGACTTCCCCAAACCTTTAAAGGACTGTACCATTTTATTTTTTTTGAGTGGTGGTACATTTTTGTTGTTATAAGCACAGACAAGTACAGCACACCAATCCCGTGTAACGTGGGCTCAGGGTGATGTTTTTTGGATCACGGTGTTCACGGCGATGAGCAGCTCGTGCCAGAGCGCCCGTGGTATGCGGGGAGAAATAAACTTGACAGGAAAGTTCTTTCTGGGAGTGCGCTTGTGCCACATGGTGTAGATGATAAAGTGAAAGGATGTCAGCACTCGCAGGATTAGCTAACGCCACAGGAATTAACATCAACATTGCAGCTCCTCTGGCACCCAGGAGCCCCGTTTGATTTCTGTCCCCCACGTGGTGTTTGCTGGATGAAAAATGTGCTCATCTGAGACAAAGAAGGCTACAGCTTTAATTCTTCTTTGTTGTGTTTGCGCAGTTAGGTGTGGTTATAAGCTCTTGTTTTGGAGAATTACACAAGGTTCCCTCTCTGGGGGAAAGCAGAGCAGGCCAAGATCAGAAAACTGCCAGAGATGCCTTAGATTTGGTCCAGATCAGCACAAAAACGGCTCTAAAGAAAAAAAGAAAACTAGGGATATTTGAAAAACAATATTTTATTACGTTTTATTGTTTTTATTTGTACTACTTAATGACTAACAGAATGATTGTAGCAATTTTCGCAAATACTGTGAAAGCCAAGCACAAAAAAGCATTCACATTCAGAGGCAGGCTGTAAGTTCACATCTTTACTGTATAAAACTACAGCATACAAAATGTCACCTAAATATCTGCTGAGCTCTCCGTTCTAAGCTATAATATGTGACGTGCACTGACTTTCTTATCACATTCTGATATCAAGAACCACACTGCTCAAGAATGTAAAAAAAAACCCCCACAGGAAATCCACATAAAATGAAAGAGTCGCATGCCCATAGGTCTCATTCAGGCAAAGTTGAAATCAGTTTGAAATGTGGCTTGAATCCAATTGGAAAGACAGACTTCATGTGGATGTTCTGACTGCGGAAAATCTGTCCTGTTCAAATCAGATTCAGTCTGTCTGTCTGAAATAGGCCTTTGAAATTGACACGTGGCTCTTTATCATCCATGAAGAAAGAGTCAGATAAAATCATTAGTTTGTTAGTCTTAGTGTCGCACAAATATGTCAGTTGGCTCAGACTGTTGGCTGATATTTTAGGACCCATGAATCTATCAGTATCTGCAGAAATTCTATAAACATTCCAAAAATGATCTTTTAGTAACATTTTATATCATTATATACATCTGGGATGAAGGAACCCTTCAGTTTTTAGGGTTTCATATTAATTTTAATTGATCGTGCTTGCATGTCAGTGTTTTTGTTTAGAAAAAGCTGAAAACAATAAAGAGTTTCGGAGTTCCTGTTTAATATGAGTTCATTAACTGTGAAAAACGGGAACTGACATATATTTGACCATTCCCTGTTGACAGCTAACAGTCAGATCAGTTGGTATTACAGTAGGTACAACAGTGTTTTACTATAGGGGTGGTGGTGGCCTAGTGGACCGAGAAATCGTGAGTTTAAATCCTACCTTCAGCAAACCACCACTGGGTTTCCGAGCAAGACCCTTAACCCCAGGTTGCTCCAGGGAGACTGCCCCCTGTAGGTAGGGAACGGAGGTCGCTTTGGATAAAAGCATCTGCTAAATGCCATAAATGTAAAGTAAACACTTTGTGTCAATTTGCCAGTAGTATTGGTTATTAGAATTTGAATTTTTAGCTTCTTCAGTATCGTCTAGTACTAGTTCGTACTTCTCATGCCAACTTAGTGCACGTATAAAGAGCATGAACTCCTTGGTGTGAGACAGATGTGGCAGTTGGTCTAAAGATAACTTTTCTGCCTGGCAGTGCAGTGAGCACTCTTTTTTTTTCTTCCTTGGATGTCCTTCAGTACACTTCAGGAGCAGGCTGAGAATGGTATCCCTCAGGACACCGCATCTGTGCCCTCTTTATGCAAATGACAGCAGCACCTAGGGAGAGTTGTCTAAAAGGGGTCAGAGTTTGCAGCAGAAGCCATCCTGAGACCAGGCCAAAAGCGCCAGCCCGCTGGTGTTACAAAACAGGCCGGCAGCACTCTGTGTGCCTGGAATTTACTGGGCCATCATGTGCTCAAACACGCTGCTGTGGGATTTCTGAATCATTTTTAAGGATGTTAAACATATGAAATTATTCATATAATTCCCAGTATTTAATCGTCTTTTGCACGTTGTGTGAAAAGGCAGCAGTACATTTGCAGCGCTCTGCTGTGAATTACTCGTTTGTCTCGGAGGCCAGTCTGAAGTTTAGCCTATCAAGAAGTATTCTTAAACATATAGGCTCCGAAGGTGGGGTGTACTCTGCCTCTGTCAATTACTCATGAGCACAAAATAACATTTGAAGCAGTAAATGGGCACAAATGTATGCCGCCCTTGACATGAAGTTATATGATTACAAAAGATGTTTTCAGTTGGCCTGTCAGGCCGTTCAGCCATGATGAATGAGTGTAATATACTGTGCATCAAGAGTGGACACATTCATTAATGGGCCTCTATAATTTGAGCGATACACTTAGAATGCTACTATCGCACTGAGGCTGATTGTTTCTGAATGATCTAATCTTTTTGTGTCGCGTCTCCCCCCATTCATGTCAGTAAACAGGAAAACAATGTGCTCATTTGAATAATATCACAAATGGTGTGGTTCCTGGCAGTCCTGGGCTGAGCTGAGTGAATGGTGCCAACCCTCGGGGTCTGACTGAGGAGAAATAAATAACCGCTGCTCGCACAATTACGAACCTGTGTACTATTCATCTGCACAGGATATATGAATTACTTATCCAAATGTGTCTGCGAGATAACATCACCATCACGAAGCGCTGTTCGCAGCCAGAGATTGATATTTTCATATTCTCTAAGCAGTTGAGCATGCCTTTGGAAAGCGAGAGTCTGGGTGGTATAATTGGAGCATAATTTTGAAATTGAGACCATCAAAGAGATTGGGTGGGTTGAAGTCGTGCTCAGTGTTATTTGTGTCCAGCTGAGCTGTAACAAAGCTTGAAGCTAGCAGAACACACTGCTTCATTCAGCCACGCGAGTCACCTTAATTTCTCTCTTTTTTATTTACTAATGATTGAGGCAATGCGAGATATTGGTATTACTGCCGAGCACGACCGTCTCTAGTTGATTTACAGGCACAGTCTGGCGGATAGAAACATTGGAGCCTATTATGATTCAGCCCAGACTTGCATTAAAATGTGTATTTATTGCACTTCCAATTTTTATGTGTGATGCATAGCAGGCAGTGTGCACCGTCTTGGCCGCTCGCTTTTGATGAAGCTCCGTTTTGCTGGTACCTGACAGCAGTCATCCTGATCCTACACCCAGCATCCACTCGCTGCTTTACCAATCGTATATTTTCATTCTCCCTTTTCAGACGTAGGCCCTTTATGAACTCCATAAAGAGAGACAGATGTTGCAGGCTGGCTTTCTGTTGCTCTGGCTCCTCCGGGTTGGGACTGGACTTTGCGCCGGTCCGATGCTTTGGCAGCACCTGCAGATGTTGCTGTGTTTTGCCAGTTCTGGCTGGCCGCGGCCCCGTCTCCAGCCCCTGGCAGACCTGACGAAACAACGCAATTAAGTAACTGCAGTGCGGGGGGATGTTTTATAGATTCAGTAAGGATGTGTGTGAATGCGCGAGAAGAGGGAGGAATGCAGGCAAGGGTTATAAAAGCAGCAGGAGTTTCCAGATCAGAATGGAAATGATTTCATCAGCGATGAGGCCTCCTCCATCTCCTCTCTGTCCAGACCAGTGGAGGTGGAAAAGTGTCCAGCCTGTGTTTAAGGTCTGCATGCTTGCCTTAATGAAGCACAAGGTGGGCAGAGGGGCCTCTGACGTGTGTGTAATTAGCAGAAGGTATAGCAAACTGGCTATTAAACCCAGAGTCTTCTCTGATTACACTGGAGGATGGTGCTTGACGTTTAAAGAGTTCAGGAGCATGGGAAAGAAGGGGGATAAAGGCTCTTCTTGGAAGTGCTTTTGGGGCCCGTTTTTCTTTGTCTAATGTAAACGTAGGTGGTTTTTTTTAAGCGTGTGAAATGGTTGTTTAATGGAAAATTACATTTACACAGTCTTCCTCTTGCTTCGCAAATAGTCAGTTAGCCAAGAGATGTTCTATGTGTGAAATTTGGCTCTTTACTTTTGTACCTCTGCTATGTATAGAGCTAATAAGTAATGGATGCATACACTCTCTTAACTAGGTCTGTGCAAACTGCATGGCTAAATGATCATCTACAGTTATCTACAGAAATGGAGAGAAGAATATTGGTACAGTTAAAAAAAAAAAAAAAAAAAAAAAACAGTAGTAGAAACCTCCCTTTCAGCCTTTTTCCAAACAGAGAATATGTACAAATTGCATTTTTGACCAAACTATCACTTTCAGAGTAGTATCGCAGTAAAGCTTTTAAAAACTGCTTTCTTGCAGTTGTGGCATTTATTAAATTACTTATAAAATACTTGTTGGAACATGATGTGTATTCAATAGAAATGACAAAAGTGACATCACTACACTTTTGGACTAAAACTTGTGATTTGTATAGCCGATTGGATAACACTTCTGTACTCCAGTCAGAAGCTTGAGATTTGATTCTCTACCCAAAACATCATGCTATACTAAAAAGCATCTTTGTACAAGAATCCTTACATGACATTAGTTACCTTTGTAACATGATTAGACTGTAAGTCATTCTGGATGTCTGCCAAATAGCTCAAATGTAATGTAGGTTCAATTTCCCTTTTTAATGTACACTTTTATTGGAAGCCTGACATTGGATGAAGTGAGTCAATTTATTTATAAATCACATTGTAAAGCATCAGAAGACGAACCAAAGTGCTGTACAAAATAAAAAAAGCATAAAATAAACTATGTTTAAAAAAAACAAGAATCCGTTACCCGTACTCAAAAGGAACAGAAAACAAATAAGTCTTCAAAAGAGATTTAAAAAATGTCAATGGAGAGAGAAGACCTAGTATTATGAGGCAGACCTTTTCATAGCTTGGGGGCTGCAGTGAAGAAAAACCCAGAGAGTTAGTTTGTGATTTTGGAACTATGAGAAGTGGTTTACTGGACGTGCAGAGTAGGGCTGAAGGAGGTCACAAATATATTGTGGAGCAGCACCATGCAAGGCTTTAAAAACAAACAGCAAAATGTTAATGTTACTGTCAGCTAGTGGAGAGAAGCCAGCGGAGGGGAAATATGCTTCCTTTTTCCTAGTACTTGTTATGAATCTAGCGGCTGCATTTTAAACCAACTGAAGGCGAGACAAGACATATTGAGGCTAACCCACATATAAGGGGTTGCAATAATCAAGTCCAGAGGTGATAAAAGCAACCAATCTAACAAATGACACCTTAGTAACGATGATTTTGAGTTCTCTCAACGACCAGATTACAGTGTAACTGAGTTATATTACCTGTCTGATGTGTAATTGTGAATGCAGTTGATGGTGTTTCAGTGCTTACTACACAGTTACACAACTGTGACTGATAAACATCGAAGGGCGGTCTGATGACACAGTTTACTCCCATTCTCTCTCCCACACACAGCCTCAGATACCCAAACATACAGATCCCATTGTTTTGAGAAGCGGATAGCTGCATGGCAGGATGAGTTGCAGAACATTGTTGTGCTCTACAGACCCGAGATAGTGAAGAGTGAATTATTCTCAGAACCATGACCTGCTTAATTGAGAACGTCTGAGCCTGTCTCTGGGTTATGTAGTGGGCTCCAGCAGTGGCTCGGGCCCCATCCATCTCGCATGCTCGTGTCCAACTGTTGGCTTGACCTCTCGCGCTTCAGCCGCAGTACAGAAAGTCAGCGTGCTTAAGCTGCGAGAGAGAGGGAGCGAGAAGGAAAGAAAAGAAGAAAGAGAGAGGCAACATTTAGACAGCTGCACGCGCGGCATCATGTATCCCTGTCTGTCAAAGGGAGATATTTCTGTCTCCTTAATGTGGCCCTCAGGCCTCCAAGCGGGCCATCTCGATGTCATCACCGTCACCCTGCTGTCGCTGGCTAAAAAGGCCCAGGCGCTTGCATGCCCGCAGTACAGCTTGTGCTGCAGTGAAAAGCCCGGCCTGTGCAGCGCCTAATTGGAGTCGCCCAGAAAGGCAGTTTGACTCATCTAAAATGACTGGGAGCGGTGTACTTAATGGGAAAGCACAAAGGAATGACAATAAGGTCGTGATAACACCACAGTGGAACAAAAAGCGACTTTCAGTAATATATTTTGGTTATTTCTACTCCTTTTGAAAGTACAATGATACTTCGAAGTTTGCAGACCCTTTAGATTTGTCTATATTTCTGCATAACTATGACCAAAAACATCACATTTTCATTAAGTCCTAAAAGCAGATAAGGAGAACCCAGCTACATAGTTTAGAATCCAAACTCAATTATCTATTTATGTATTGATCCAATATTATATATCTGTGAGTGTGAACCTCTAGGAGTTAATTTGAAGGTGAAATTAGAGCCAGGTGTTTTCAGTCAGTGGGAAGTGGGTGTGAGTGGGTTCCCTGTTTTATTTAAAGAACAAAGATCTATTATAGTCTGATCTTCACAACACATGTTTGTGGAAGTGTATCATTTCGGAAGATGTCAGACTGGAAACAGTTACAGAACTATCTCTGAAGAGTTCCACCCATTCACAGTCAGTCATATGTTTTCAAGGCCATTGTTGCCTTCCTCATGGGTGGCCTCCAAATCAACTAACAAAGATCATCCAGAGCCTGTCTCACATTGGCTTATTTCAGTGTTCACAAGTCCACCATTGGGAGAACACTGAACAACAGTGTACATTTTAGGGTTTTAAGGAGAAAGCCTTTGTCCTTCAAATAGAACATTGCTGCCCATCTGCAGTTTGCTAAGGATCAAGTGGACGGGCCAGAAGGCTATTGCAAAATGTGTTGTGGATGTATGAGAACAAAACAGATCTTTCTGGTATAAAAGAGATGTGTTCTGTTTCTCTAAACAGAACACATCTGAACTTCATTCAAGCATAAGAACCTTATCCCAACTGGGAAATGTGGCGGTGGTAGTTTCATGATTTGGGCCTTTTCCATCATTGTTGAAAAATTCTGAATTATACCAGCCAGTTCTAAAGGAAAATGTCCGAACATCTGTTCATGAACTGAAGACAATGATGCACAAGGACACAATTTTTCTATCAAAGAATGGTTAAAGACGAACTAAAGATAGAATTTTGGAATGGAAAGTCTTGACCTTAATCCTATAGAAACTTTGTGGCAGAACCTCATGTGAGAAAACCCACCACCATCCCAGAGTTGAAGCTGTTCTGTATGAAGGAATGGGCAAAAATTCCTCCAGGCTGATGTACAGGAATGATCAACAGAAATGTTGCTGTCATTGCTGCACAAATGGGTAACTGAAGGCAAAGATTTACATACACTCACACTGGATTATTTTCCTCAGTACATAAATGGTCAAGTATTATATTTGGTCTCATTTGTTAAATTATGTTCTCTTTACTTTTAAGAATTTTTCAAACATGATGTTTTTGGTTATATATCTGTTACAGAAAAGTCTAAAGTGTTCACAGACTTTCAAACACCACTGTAGAACAGAAGATAAGCAGAGATGCTTTAAACTTGTTGGGTCTTGTTGGATCTGTTTATGTTTAACCCCGTAGAAGTCTGAGTTATCGTTATGTTTTGCTGAACATTCCGTTTACATTACGTAATCATTTAAAGGTTACTGCATAGTGGCATAGTTGCGTAATGGTTTACCTGAATTTACATTTAACATTGTTTTTTTCCCCCATTTCTTAAGTGTAATTTGCTATATTATTACTTATTGTAATTGCACAATTATGTTTTTCTGCACAGCAAAGTCTAATCCTTATATAAGCACAAATGTTCTGTTAACTGAAGGTTTAGAATCTGCTCTTTTCATAGAATTTAATGAACTCTGAGTGAATAATAATGATAAAATTTTGCCATGCTTTCAGTTTTAAAAGTGTGACTTCTACAGGTTTACTTTGCTTCTTATTCGTTATCACTTGTAATAAGGCCTGTGTGTGTGTGTGTGTGCGTGCGTGCGTGCATGCGTGCGTGCGTGTGTGTGTGTCTGTACATGAATGCATGCTCAGCAGTGGTGCGTCTGCTTCCAGGGCAGGGCTGCTGCTCACACTCCTGACAAAGGAATGTTGCTGCATGCGGAGTCGCAACGTTTTCCCTCACTTCTCATTTATAGTCTTGCTGGCATGTGTGACGCACCGACGTATCAGTGACATCTGAACTGTGGGAGCAGAATTCGAATCAAAGTAGCGAGGGAAGAGATTTTTGTCAGCGCTGCCAACACCTCCTGTGTGCCCGGGGTTAGATTGATGGCTCGAACCTTCTGTCGTCCGACCAACCTCTCACAAGAAGTCAACGTGTGTATTGGAAGCACCTCATTTTCTGGCAAAAGTGAAAGGAAAGGAAAGCTCACCCTTGTCAAAAATTACAGTCATCTTTCCATAAACCTTTTGTGATTAAGGTTCATCAGGATTTGGTTTGGTTATAACCCAGAACAGCACACCTTCCATAAGTGACATTATTTTGTGTTGAACAGGATTACGATCAGATGGTACCTATACTTTCAAGCAACTGCATTGCTACAGCTTTCATTTTTCTCCAATTTAAGATGTTTTTTGTCATAACCATCACTCTCTCATTAGTAGCTGATTGTCTTCTACATACAGACTCTGTGGCGAAGTCAATTCAGTAAAATTGATACACTCCTGACCATCGATTTGCACATCTCAATGAGTTTATTTAAGATATATTCTTGTATCAATATATTGAACACAGCTATGGTTGTGATGTGCATGCACAAGACTAGTTTGTGATTTTACTTTGGAAATTGAAAAGTAGTGGGGTGCTGGGGAAGTGAGTTTGGTGTTTTGTAAAGATTGTCTTTAACCCTCATGGCTCGAATGCTTTCACTGTGAAATATGATGTGGGTGTTTACGCTCCTTAGGTTAACATGGCTATCTGTGGGGGAAACCTGACCTGGCGGCCCTGTTCTGGTGAGGCGAGTGCACGGTACAGAGCAGCTGCAGAAATACTCCTCTCTCTTCGAGCTGCAGGGACATGCCAGTATTTTCATTCCTCACTCGAGGCATTTCCGAGCACTAACAAAGGCAGAATGAGGTGATGAAACTAGGGAGGAAGCCGCTTTCCAAAAGCACCAAATGATTTTGTGTGCATGCACTGATGACCTCGCTCCAGTAGGGGCAGTTTGCTACTGCCTTGGTTTTTTTTTAATTTTAGTTTTCAGTGTGTAAGTAGAGGTCTTCGTTAATATCGAAGCTGCCACATTGCATCTACAATGGAGCCTGTCTTTTTTTTTAATTCTGTCATATTATTTTGTGGTTATATACTCCTTACTCACGCGTTTCCGACTCGATACATAGCACTCTTATAGAAAACATTAAGAAAATGTTGCATGTGTGCCAGCAAAGAAAAAAGCTAAACATTTTTTTCCCCATTCTAAGATCCAAACACAGTACTATGGCACTTGATGCTGGAAAGTTACAAGCTACTGCCCAGGTCACCAACCTGAGAAGCATCTATCCTCAGGGAGTGAGAGTTGTTTTAATCCCCTCAGAAGCAGCCTTCTAGCCTCTAATAGGAGCCAGCCAGAAGAATACTGCCGCCTGAGCTGGAATCCCAGTCATCTTTGTCGAGTTAGGTTCAATCTCGCCCCATTGACCGTTTGGGAGGTGCCTGCTGAGGGCCGACACTGAGAGCCTTTGACAACTAGATGCCAATAAACAGGGATTTGGCTCTCCAGAGAAAATAGCCCCGGTAATTGTTAGGTGCGTTTAGGCCCCGCTGCGGAGGGAGGGCCATCACAGTTCTGTGCGTTTTTCTTCCCGGCGTCATGCTTGTGAAAGTGTCAGTCAGTCCCCTGCCTGCGCGCATGTCTGTGGCTGTCTGCTCGACTTGGCCCAGCGATAGAGGCCTGGCTCAATGCTGGTGGTTGGTAGGTTTGGCTGCTTGCCTGTCTTACTGGAGTTTGAATGAAAGGGCCTCTGTGAACTTGTGGGCTACTGTGGCATTTTCCAGCTGGCAAACTAAGTTTTAAAAAAAAAATAAATAAAAAAAAAAATATATATATATATCCTGATTAGATCAGGATCACAAATGCCACTCCAACTCATCGCACAGGTATTCAGTAATAATCTGTCACTTCATGGCCCAATGCTGGGGGGCTTGATACTCTTCTAGCCAATTCTTAATATTGTACAAGATGCTTGAAGGCTCATGTGTGGCTGAACCAGAGTATTTTGTTCTGTTGTCTCTGTGGCAAATGGCCGTACCTTAAAGTAACTGAATTCACAGATTAGAAAGGGTGGCCGAATACATTTGAAAATACGACGTAAAATATTGTAATCATGTCAGACTCCTATTTAGTTTTAGTTTTCTACACCGTAAGATATCCAGCTTATATTGTGTAAATGTTCCATGTTGAATGGATCAATAGAAATCCCGGAATTACTTGGAATTCTTGTCACCTTAATGTTCATTAAAGTTGAGGATGTTTGTTGTTCTCTTATAAAGTTGCCGTTTTAGAGATACACGGTTCTGTTATGACAGCGGTAATATGTATAGTTACAATAGACACCCACACACTTTAGAGAAATTCCAGTAATTGAAGGATCCAGGTTGTTGGCAATACATCGGCAGCCTAATTAGCAGACGAGAGAGCTTGTTAACTGAAGAGGACTGTTAGTGATGCAGTTCTGAATATGCAGGTATTCAGCAGTGATAGCAGTATCCTTCAAATATGTTGGTGTTGCATTTGACTCTCAGGTGCTCTTTCAGGAGTATACATTTTCAACACTAGATCTTATGCTCAATTAAGTCTATTCAGTGAAGAAGGCCTCTCAGCTGTATTTGATGCATTCACATCCTCCTGTCATTCTCTCTCGGACTAAAGTAAACCAGTTTGATCCATAGCTGGAGAGAACAGATTTATCTTCTCCCCGGGGACTTACGTGTGCACGAGATCACGAGTGCCTCGTCTTGTGCTTTTTACTCAAACGGCAGCGATTGAAATTCAAATGTAATCCCAGCAAAATGCCAGAGCTAAGTTTTACACTGGGCGCTGGCGATAGCTGCTATTCTTCCATTGATGACCCTTGTGGCTTTGCTTCTACCCCCTCATTACCGTATTCAGCAGAGCCCAGAAGAGTGTGCGCTGAAAGGCTGCTTTCTCTTCCCAACTGCTGCATCACGCTCATATGATCTGCCGTTGTATTTAATTGTGTGTGCGATGTCTTATTCCACTGCGCCCTTGGAGGAGGCCCAATCAGCCGAGGAAACGCTCTGCAGTCTTTATTCTCCGCAGACATGAGCTCCGTGACCCACCGTGTGTGAAGGTAAACAAAGGTTTACACCGCACACAAAGGCACCTGCTAGCTAATTGGTGCTGAATGTCTGCAGAATGGCCCTCTCATGCTCACCTTCTTCTCGCCCACACAAACAAATATGTGTTCCAGTATTAATGTCGGGGGGGTTCACGCACAAACAGACCAAAAATG
>JBBJLS010000148.1:16728011-16739794 GCA_037577275.1 Bryconaethiops microstoma | reverse complement strand
ATATGTGTGTGTGTGGGTGTGTGTGTGTGTGTGTGTGTGTGTGTGTGTGTGTATATAGAGTGCACATTATATAAAACATCAATTAAGGTCTGTATTTATGTTAACATTTAGTTTTTTTGATCAAATGTTCTACATTTGTTTTTGTTATTATTTAGTTTTATTTATGTATGTCCAGTTAATTGAGAAAATTAAACCAAATGTCACAATACTTGCAGTCGTTTATAAGTATTCATAATGACCATATTGTCCATGTTGATATTTCTTTATTGAAAATCAGCATGTCTAGCACACATATCATTGTTCCACTTGTCCTTAATACGCAATGCTAGAATGATCTTGAGCGCCTGGCATGACATTGCAGAATGGCTGATGAGGCCCATTGTGGTGCTCGTAACCAAGTGGCTCTTACTGTCGAGGACTTTCCCCTTGGGAGTGGTGGCTTTGAATGCTCACCTTATGAGCTTCAGCTTGGGCTAAGTGAGCGTGATCAACGGTCAGATGGATCATAAATAACATGTATGAATTTGCCGGGGCTCGGTGTGTGGCAGTGCTCCAGCCACAGCCCTGCCCGTGTACTTTTAACCTTGTTCATGCAGACAAATGAGCACTTGAGTCTAACATTCAAAAGGGGATTGAGGCTGGGGAGCCAGAGACAAATAGCATTAGAGGCCAAAACAGATCACAGTGGGAGGGAGGCTCTGGATCTGTTAGCACACAGACACACAGGTAACCATGGAGCAAAATTGATCTGGCCAAGCTCGTTTGTGATGAATCATAACATTCACTGCCATGTTAGAGGTTTCTTCAGTTGCCTTTCTGCTGTGCTTGACCTACGCTCCGTCTGACTCGTCTGTAGCAAGGATCGCTCTGATTGCCCTCTAGGCCTGTAAGATGGATACACAGTCTGTCCTGAGCGAAAGATTCATCTCAGAGGCTTTTGCATGATGTGTGAGCCCACCATGGAGCCAGTGCTGTAAATATTCGTGACTTCAGAGCAGGCCGAGACATGATCTCATCCGCTTCCGCCAGAGCATCACATGCAGGCACAGACTCTGCAGATGTAAATCAATGGAGCTCTATTGGCTCATTGGAGCCAAAGAAGTATGAGCAAATATGTTCAGCGATGATTTTTGAAGTGCAGTATAGATAATGACTGAAAATAGTGATGGTGATTTGCCGTGCAGTTTGTTAAACATAAGTGAACCTTGGTGTGACGTGGGTTAAAATGGGCCCGCATTCTTCTGGTTAAAATTGTTTACATTTGGTTGGATTATGTCCTGATTGGTCTAAACCAGCCCACATAAATCCTCATTTGGAACATCTGAAACCGCTCAGGATGCTCACGGCATGCAATAAAACATTTTGTGATTTTGTTGGAGGGCTCATTTGCATATTGCACCCTTTTGTCATATCATGACGGCAAAGGCCAATATTTCAGTTATGATTAACAGCAGCACAATCTGCAGGAATGCTCTTGTATGTTGATGCATTTAGCTCTGAAGCTAAAAAAACAAAAAACGCGAAGATAGAATTTTAGAGGAAGCTGGAAGAACCGGACATCACTGACATCAATTCCTCAAAAAAACGTAATGCACTTGTTTTTATTTCATTTGTGAGGCAATCACTTCATTTCCAAGAATGGAGACCACATAAAAGACTGTGGCAGCCACTTTAAAACAATTGCTATTTGTTTACTCATTCGATATAATGTATTAATTTATTAGTGGTCTGTGTGCTGAGTGTTGGCGTTCTTGTTGCTTTCCTTCTGTAATTCTATCAAATTTTTATGATATTGAGACAGAAATTGAAGAACCAAATAATTGCACTTTAGTTGTATTTCAAAGAATGTGTAGTAGGACTAATTTATACTAATTAATGAGCATTTACTGCAGACTAGCTGAACATTTCTTTTACATTACGTATGTAGTGTTTGCCCTGTACTGTGGAATGATTATAGAAACATGGTCTCGTTCCTTCTGCGCCACAGGGTCCGATTGTGCCGTTCATAATCATAAATGAAAACATTTGTATAAAATTCACTCTATTCATGATTCCTGTTCAGTTCAGTTCTTGTTGGATGCAAGTTATTTGTTTCCAAAATGTGTTGGAGGAGCACCATAAATCAGAGCGGCTTTTAGCTCTCAACATCATTGGTGTGCTTATTTTTATTTAAATTGTCTTTAAATTGAAAAACAGTTTTTTAAAGCCCAAGCTCTGTCGATTTCATGTGTTTTGAATTTTATAGCTAGTGCTGTTGGCACGAAGTACATTACCTGCTGAGAGGCAGCAGTATTCACCCCTGTTAACACTAATTAAATTACCATTGCACTTTTTTGATTCCTCTTTGATATCAAGCTGATCGCCATGGTGTCCTACTCAAAATGTAAGTGGATACAAATATGACTCACACTGACCGAGACTTTTTATCTCTGTGCAACGGCGCGTCAAGGACGTGCACCACAAGAGAGTCTGTCGTGTTTGTCAAAAAGGTGTACAGGAGACTTTCTCTAAACCAGCGCAGAAAGAGGATGAAAGAGATTACACAGGTGTGACTGAAGCAGTCGTGCCTGCGCCTATGTAAGTGAGGGTGTTCTGTATTTCGGCTTATTTTTACCTGGACATCAGATAAACACTAAAATGACAGCCTTGCCTCTGTCAATGGTTAACTCTGAGGACACTTCACCAAATTGCTGGAGTGTGTTTTATAAGGACAGGTATTCAGGGCTTTTTATTAACAGAGTTCTTTTCATCCAGTCTTCCAGGTCAACGTTCAAGTTCATGTCAATCGTGAAACGGCATCGTCAAATTTGTTTTCTGATCGGCACTTTGTATTGCAATATTTGGACAAGCTAGCTGCGAATGAAAGCAAACACTTGCACTGCAGAGAAACATTCCTTAGAAAACATTCTTTAGAAAGTGCAGTGGGGGAAGTGACACTTCGGTGAGTTGTCCAGCCAGTGGACAGTTTCCCTCACTTCTCTATTGGGAAATTCTGCTATGACATTGCATTATCTTTACATAGAGCACAGATACCTTGCCTTACCACAGATGTGGAATATCCAGTAAAATAACATTTTAATATCTAAAAATCCCATGTAATTGTAATTAACACATGTAATTAAATTCTTTGTGTGTCTCATTTCTTAGTGTATAAAAGGCATGAGTGCCTGGATAATTAGTCTCTAGTATCTAAGGTTAACTGGCTATCTTTGACTTTAATTCTACTTATGTCAAATTCATCTGCAAAACATGAACATTTGTAAGAACGAAGTAGTGGAAACTGACACAGAGTTAATAATCCTCAAATTAAGTTAATGATCCGGCTGAAGAAAAAGAAACTCAAAATTCAAGCCAGTGGTGTTTTTGCTTTTCTTTTGTTTTTGGATCATGTTGAATGACTTGTAAATGTTGCTGTTCCGCTGTAGGGCAGAATGTCTTTATACAGTTCAAACAACTTAGAATCCAATGGTCCTTCAGTGACTGTGCGAAGGTCAGGCTGGGCGGTAGAAAAGCAGCTCCACCCTCCCTCCACCGTGCTTCACGGTATTGTGAGAGTTTGGTGTTGGTATGTAGTTTTCTGTCCAAACATAACATAACTTTGCTAAAAAGCACAGCTCTTATTTGTCCTTAGAATATTGCAGATAGAGATGTTGAAACTTCGGATGCTTTTTAGCAAATTTGAGATGGATAGCAATGTTTTCTTTCCTTCTTTGTTTGATTTCCTTTGTAGTAACCTTCACTGAAGTAAACTCTTGATCATTGTCACTCTTTTTAGTAGCAGCGGTGGTAGATTTCTTACAGTTAGGAGCTACCTAATTGACTGTGGAGTCTTACGTGGAGTCTTATGAGCTTCTGCTTCCCTGCTGTGAATGTCAAATTTCTTTTGATCAGCCCGTCTTGTGCTCTAACAGAGGAATTCCATTGTGAAGAGCAGGTAATCAATATCCAAACTGGAACAATTTCAGCAACCTTGTTTTTAACATGTCATAAAGTCCATATATGTTTTTCATCACGGACCTTCTGTGTTTGTTTCGTAATATTCAATCTTAGGACCTATTCACAAATCCACAATTTTAAAGCGTCACAATCTTTTTTCCCCCCAATTGTAGACGTAACTGTAATGAACTTGTAGAAAATAATGATTGTGTTTGGATACTTTTACTAGTGTTTAATGGACTGAGAGTTGTTAGGTATGTGTATGTGAGCTGGGAGTGTGTTCTACACTGAACTTTCTAGGTGTGAAGGCCCTCATTAGCAACCCCTGAAAGCTGGTCTGTGTGAAAGCAGTGTGAGTGCTGGAGTGATCTGGGGCCAGTGTGGGCTCCAGTTCTCACTCGATTACACACTTAATCAAATCACCTGCTTGTTTATACGCTCTGCACTCCCATGTTAAAAAAGAACCCACGCTTCATTCATTCAGGCCGTGCTCCGGGAGACCCTCCACCTCTCACTCAGCGCACATGCCCACACCCCCAAACCCCCTCCTCTGGAAAAACCTCAGTCAGTGTTATTTGTTGAAACTGTTTTCTTTTGTGTTTTAGGAAGCCTCTCATGTACTGAGGAAGTGAATTATTCATTTGGAATCAGTTGGGTGAGGAGCATGGTAATCATCTCAGGTGGCGGGGGAGCTGTCTTACATTTTCTGCTGTTCGAGTTGCATTATTGCAGTTTGAGTTCTCTTAACTCTTCTCGGGCAGAGACTTTGTAGATATTGCATTACATCACTTCACTCTGTGTGTATTTCGTTGTTCAATGAGACAATCTACAAATAGCTATGTGCCTGCATGTTTAAATTCTTCCAAGCATTCCTAATGTCTTGGAGGAGTGATTTCCGTGAACATAATGGCTGTTCAGTGGGCCTGCTGCCGCTAATACATGCACCAGCCCAATAACCCGTCCTCAGAGAGAGCATATTGATTGGCACTATAATATTTGTCTCATCCCTCTAAACAAGGAGAGCGAATAAAGATCCCAACCAGCGGTAGCTCTTTATACCAGCCAGCTCTCAGAGCCACCTGATGCAGAAACTAAAGAAACAGAAATGTCAGAGACGCTCATCAGAGCAGTTGTGCAAACAATATGTTTCTCGTTTCCTGCACGAAGTGCCGAGATCATCAGAAATTTTGGTGTAACCGAACCCGGCTCATTGTCTCTCAGTGGAGTCACCTCAACCTCTGCTCTGTGTTTGTGCCGTGACACACTCCGCTTGCCACAGGAGCAGATATGACATCATTTCGCCACAGCTGTGGGCCGCACACGAGGCGTGGAGGGGGAACAATTGACCAGGGGCGACGCAGGAAGAGCCGGCTGACCTGATTGCTCAGCTGGCCAAGCAACTGGGAAGGAAGACCCAAGGCGGGGTCCTGCACGAGGGGAGGGGTAGTGGTGGAAAGTGCCCCCCACCCCCTCCTTCGCCCTCCCCAGAAGGCAGTTATGTTTGCCCAGCCTGCTGCTGTTCTGGTGCCTGCCTGCATGTCCTGGCCAAAGCAGATTTGTACATGAAAAATGATCTGCGATCACTGCTGCTGTATCAGCTTTCAGATATGAGCTTACTGGATGCTCCTGATAGGCCAAATCCTCTTGAAAGAGGCCTCCATAGCATTCACTCAAAAAGACTGGGAGTGGATTCTTTGAGGTGTGCCAGTAACATATAGACTTGAACTCACACCTCAATTCTTAGTTTTCTGTTTTTTATGGTTTTGAAAATGCCAACTGCTCTTTGCATTATGTGAACATTTTATGTGGAATGGGTCAATTAAAATGGTGCAAAATCTTATTACTTTAGTGAACAGAACCGTTAAGAGGGTTATTCCAGTGACAATACACTGTGATCTGGCTTTCATGGTATATGTGATTTAAATTTGTATGTTGATTTGGTGGACCTAGTGTGTGTGTGTGTGTTTGTGTTTTTACACACACACACACACACACACACACACACACACACACACACACACACATATATACACACACACACACACACACACACACAAGAGGACCACCGAATCAATATGCACATACATACAAATATATGTAAGGATATTCTGCCTTGTGTTATATCTCCCACGTGTTAAATTAATCAAAATTTTTAATTCTGCACAGTTTTGAATTATTAGGGTACAGCTGCACCCTAGAACACCACTGTGAATGCAATGGTGCCATTTTTCCGCCACAAATACATAGACACATAGACAGCTGAAAAGGGCGAGATTCATGTGACCTAGCACATGTTCACTTCTATATGCAGAAAGCAGGAAAGCAGAGTACAATAGTGCTAATAAGGGAGCCAATTCTGTAGAGACCTATAGACATGCTGTTTGTTTTAGTGATCCTTTAGCAAACACGATGTGGAACAGATAGCGGGTGTGACTGTGTGAATACGACACAGGGTGAGCATTCAAGTGCTTGCATTTGTTTTTCATTTGCATGCAGTGGCTGTATGTGTGTGTGCTGGTGTGTGGCAGGCTCTGTGATGGCCCTATCTTCCTTTATAGATTAGTTTTCAGTGCTTAAAGCTGATTCCCACAAGGCAGGGGCTCCTTTTCAATGACAGGGCCTCATCTGTTAGCGTCCCTCAGGTCCGGCGCAGCGCAGCGTGCTGTAGCTCCCAGCAGCCAACACAAAATGGGCGGCAGCCTCAGGAGAGCTCACCTCCACCGCCCCTCAAGAAGCCGTGTGGGAGTTTAATTACTCTGGCGGCCACAGACTGCGCCTCCTCTCTCTCATTACGACAAGCGTGTTACCTGCTATTCTGTGTTTTTTTCGTTCCTCGCTCTCTGTTCAATTCAGCTACGCACGATGGATGTCCCGTTCTTACCTGAACGATGATCAGTGCTGGTCCAACCATATTTTAATGGATCAGTATTAAGTATATTAACCCTATCTTGCTTCTCATCTGCAGTACAGAGATCTTGACAATGGCCTCGTAAACTCGTTAAAATGTGCTCTAATAATGCAATAATGTTATCCATAACATATCAGCATTGGGAAACAGGAGCTACTGTATTTTTTATCACTGTAAAAAAAGCGTAATGCTGCCTTTGTTGTTGGATGTGTTATGATCAAATTCTGATTTTTCTTTTGGTTTTTTGCTGTTGAAGACATGGCATAGCATGTAAAATGTGAATGTGCGGCTCTTACACACTTGGCGGTAAGAACGACAGAAGCTCTTGTCCACGTGGGTCTTTTGTAGTTTGCATAGACACTGTAAAATGGCGATCTGTAAAGAGTGATTTTACTGTGATATTATGAAGAAGTTGGTAGCCTAACATGTCTTGTGCCAGACGTGCCACATTGGATTTATTAACTTTAACATACTTAAAATGTGAATTGTGCAATTCGATTTTCAATAAAAATACAGATAGTGGAATGGGATACAGAATCAGTAGATACTCAGTATTAAATGACACAGATTAGTCTTCTAGATACAAATAAGTTCCGATTGAGACTAGCCAGGAAGTAAACTAGGGGTGGTGGTGGCCTTGTGGGTAGGATACTTGCCTTTGGACCAACAGGTCATGAATTCGAATCCTACCTTCAGCACCACCACTGGGTTCCTGAGCAAGACCCTTAACGCCAAGTTGCTTAGGGAGACTGTCCCCTCTAGTTAGGCAATGGAATTTGCTTTGGATAAAAAGCATCTGCTAAATGCCGTAAATGTAAACTAAAGATGATTGTACTCAGATTATAACCGCCTCGATTAGGACTAGGCATCAGTTCTGTGTAGTCCATTTGGTCAGTCTGGCCTTCGCCACCCTTAATGAACTTACTTCAAATTCAGTTCAACCTCGCTGTCTGAGTGAGGTGTAGCGTCTGAGCCGCTGTTTGTCTCCTCGGCATGTGCTTAAGCCTCTAATGTGTTGCCACCACATTGATTTGCCTGTTATTTAAAGTGCTCCACTTGGCACGATGGCTGTGGCACCACCAAACAAGGCATGAAATGCTACACTGCTGGTGTTGTAGTCCCATCCACTTTGTCTGGCTAAATCTCCTCTCCCCCTACCTGCACTGGGAGCGCTGCCGATTGTGCCAAGAACATCTAGCGAATGTCCCCATTTGTTCATGAGATGTGTCTCACTGTGAGGTAATGAGAGGCATCATCACATGATTTTTAATTAACCGGCCATTTTCTTTTTTGGGTGAGGACTTGTCAGGATGCTTCAGTTATTAAAACTACTAATATTTATTGCGTGTAAGCACATAAGAAAAAAGTTCAGCTTCTGCTTTTCACTCTTTTCTGTTAATAACAGGATGTTCAATGCTCTCATTGCATTATTTTAATATATATAGAAAATGTCGTGACAAAGTGATCCAAATTGTGCTCAGAATGTGTATGCGCACTTACTCAGAAATCTCATCCAACAATAAAGGCAGCATTATGCTTCTTTTATATAGATCAGAAAGTTCCACAAGCTTATACATCGTACTGTGGCAAATATGGACATGCATGCACTCCTCAGGGGGCGGTTAAAAGGGAAATCACCCAAGTCTTTGAGGATGAGGTGTTAGTTAAGATGGGGTTAATTGCTTAATTTGTGGAGAGAATTGTAGCATTAGCAGCCAGTAGACCTTTAGCATGATCTCTCTTTCTCTTTCTCTCGTTCTCCCTTTTTCTCTGAGTGTGAGACAGATTACTGGGTCTAGCCCTGCGCTCAGGGGCCTGCTCTGGGTGGCTGGCGTCTGTGTCGGGGGGAATTTCTGCAGACATTGTGCAGGTCTCTCAGATCATTACAGCCTCCTTCACTGAGCCTTTGTTCCCCGTGCGCTCAGCCGGTGAAGCTGACACGCGGCATTTTGCCATCGCGAACGACGCGCACCAAACCGGGACGTCGTGTCTCCTAATGTAGCTCTGTGTCGAAAACATGCTCAACTGTCACCCCCCCCCCCACACACACACACACACACACTCACACACACACACACGCTCCTCCATCCCCCGCCCTCTCTCCGTCCTCTTAAATGTGTTCATCTTCTAACAAAGCATCAGACAGCTTATTATGGAGGTGTGAACAGAGAAGAGCTTTTTTTGCTTCTGTGCATTGCTGTACCTTTTCCTGCTTTACTCGTATTACCATTCGTGCCAAAGCGCCGTGCGACTGGGGCCATTGAGACAGCGTGGCCTGTGTGTGTTTTGGCTTGTGAGTGTTTACCAGGCTGTGTACAAAAGGGAGCATTTGCTGCTTCAGTGCAGAGTCTCAGTGCTCACACACGTTCTGCTTCCAGCTCCTCGGGGGTCGGCTATCAGGATGAGGTTCATGTGCAACAGTGGTCCAAATGATTGTTTAACCATCACAGCCTCACCTGTCTAGCAGGCAAGAGGCTTTATCATTCATTGTATTGTAACTGCCTGTATATTAATCATTTGTATCTAAAATTGGAATTTTATAGTTGTCTTTGATAAGTACGAGCCAAACAACGTTGGTAACTATTTTACTAACTAACATTTAATGAGCCTACATTACTCATTTTAACACTGAGGTTGAGCTGATGGCTTACAGCCATCACAATGTTGAGCCCAGCATCGTGATAACCCCTACTCACCCTTCCACACACACATTAGAATTTGCACACATGCGGTGCACTTCATATTTATTTATTTTTTTATTTTAATTTTTTAGATCTGCATGCATCTGTGCATGACTGTGGCTTTTTGCATGCATCTGTGCATGACTGTGTTTCTTCCGTTTGTATATTATCTATAGTGCCACACACGTTTTTCTGACACCTTCCAGTGGTGGTAAATTATAAATAACTCTCAACAATCATAGATAAATTATAAAAACTATATCTTTTTTTAAATTTTTTTTTTACATTTGTTAATTGTATTATTTTGTGATTTTTAAAAATGTACTCTTTCATTTTATTTCTATTCAGACGTATTCCATGACCACTAAAATGCCCACGTGTATGTAGTTGCAGGCCACTGGTGTGGAGAGTTGTCAGGGCAGGGTCAGCCCGCGTGTTTGCGTTTCTGGAAGATGGGCTCTCTTGCCAGTTGTCGGCTCTGGGCTGAAAGGAATGGCAACACAGGAGTTTAAGTTTCAGCTTGTGCTGGGGGCTGTGTGCTCTGGGCCCCTGGCTGAGTTCAGAGGTCACACTTGTGAGGCAGGCGGGCTGGAGGAGGGCCAGTCCAGGGGCCCCAGCCTCACACAATATGTCTGTCAGCAAAACCTTTTGTTTTCCTCTCCTCTTTAGCTGCTTGAGACCCCTCTCGGTAACCAAGGAAGTGTTGGCAGGGGCGATGAGCCTGGGGAACAGGGAGTGGGCAACAGGGCATGCGTAGATGTTCTGTTTGGGTTGATAAATGCGTAGCGTCTACAGCCACTGATTATTTCACTGCTCCTGGTCTCTTTTGGCAGGTCTTGTCGCTTTTGCTGCTCCTGGGGGACCCCTGTGTACTGCGTGGATAGCTTTGAGTGTGTGTGTGTGTGTGTGTTTGTGTGTGTTAGAACGAGTGCGTGCGTGCGTGAGTGCTTCCATATGTCTAGACAGGAGCAGAATCCCAGGGGCCCCACATGTTTAGACTCAGGATATTAAATGACCTAATGGCCGTGTTATTTGTGTAGGGTTCATTTAGAGAATCTTGTGCAGGACATTAAATCATAATGAAGAGGGTATGGATTTTGATCGAAGGTGGGAAGCCTGTGTTGGGAACATGTCTGGCTAACGCTGAGCTCAAGCCGCTGCATAATACATGGCAGAAAGCTATGCGCTGTGACCTGGAGCCGGCAGCCGCGCACTGTCTCAGCTATTCAGACGTGTCTGAACAGCCAGACGCAGACGCAGCCAGACCACGAGTGGCATGCTAGCTTCTCTCTGATGCTAAAATCATTAACTCCGAAACAAGACCAGACACATGGCTGCACCAGTTGTGCAATGCAGTAATGCATTTCAGAGGACCCTAACCACTCGGGTTCGATGGCAAACAGACAAAAGTACGGACCAGTTTCTGACCACAAGATGGCTCATACTGTTTTTAGCTTCTGTGTCACATTTCAGTCCACTTTTGTTGACAATTCTGTTCTAAAGTAACCTAGTCTCTTCAAACAAGTCTGTTTGTGGTTACGTAACAGCTTGATGCATTTTGAGGCTCGTGTGGTGATTCACGCAGCACTAATTGCTAATGTGCTTGCCGCCGTTACTTATTACATTACATTAGCCTCTTTCCTCCAGTGCAAAACCAAACTTATTTGATCAGCTAATGGAGGAAATTGTGCATATTTGGTTTTTGCCAAACTGTTTCTTTCAATATTTTCAACATGTACATCTGCTTACAAGATTCAGCCATATAGCAGCTTATAGTTAATAGCTCGATTTATTTAGTCCCTGCAATCCTGGTTGTAATTAAGTGCTGCTCTAGGCATTTGAAGGTCTTCCACCACTTATCTAGGTTAAGTAGTAATAGCCTGCCGTGTTAGCATCAGCTCTCTCTCTTTCTGGCCTTTCTGTTACGCTAACAGGAACTGCCTTATTTCCTGAGCTTGACTCAGCGTTCGGCTGCGCTGGAGACACAGGTTACTTTACACTCGCGCAGCTTCAGGTGTCACTCCAGCTGCGGATCTGGAGGCCACGCTCCGTTCTGCAAATCCGCAACTGAGCAGGAGAGCACAGTGCCAGGAGTAATACCCGCATGTCACTATCATAACATCAGAGTGCTAACGTGGGCTAGAGCTCACACGCACACGCTCACCTCTGTCTCTCACACACATATATGCACACACACACACACACACACACACACACACACACACACACACACACACACACACACACACACACACACA
>JBBJLS010000148.1:16699387-16722092 GCA_037577275.1 Bryconaethiops microstoma | reverse complement strand
GAGAGAGGGGGAGAGAGAGAGAGAGAGAGAGAGAGAGAGAGAGAGAGAGAGAGAGAGAGAGAGAGAGAGAGAGAGAACACGTGCATGGGCCTAATAGTGCATGCATGTGTTTACTAGCCAATAAGTGGAAAACAAAAATTGGATACAGAGTGTTCCCCTGTTTGCAGATTTGTTGGAAAGCTTGGATCTGATTTGGACTTGGAAAGCTGGCTTTCCTTTCAGGAAGTGTTGTTCCTCTCCTCTCTCTATAAACAGTGGAAAAGGGACTTGAAGAAAATGTCCCAGACTCACTGTTTCCACTGTAAACACGCGCTGAGCTCTTTCCGTCAAGTGCAGTGGGTTTTCTGCTGGGCCTGCCCAAGGCCCCTTTCAGGGAAAGGACTTTTCAGGGAAGAACTTTGTTTTCACTTTATATCAGTGCTGCTAACAGCTTGTTCTCTGAGCATGTGGATGTTTGACTATTGTGAGAGGGTTTTGTGTCCCCAGCATGAACTATTAGTTGAGTTTAAATTGAATGTCAGAATGTCGAGGATGAAAGGCGTGGGAGAATTGAGCTCTCTGTTTGAGGTGGCCTTGCCTGTTGCTGTAGGCCGACCTTATCGCGGTTGCTTTATTTATCCACAGCCGTGATGCCATTGAGGTACGCACCTTCTGCTTGATCAAGCCTTGCTGGAGAAAACAAGCATTGATTTCAAATAATTGTGCAGCTTGGCAACCAAATTAGGTACCGCTGCATTGCATGTGCTATATTGTTTTCTCGTGTCTTGCCAAAAAACGCTTGAGAAAGTAAAATTGATAGAGTAGAGATGTCAATATTTGGAAGCATTAATGCGCTCTATGTTTAAAAGTAAATATGGTTTTAGTAAGTATGTTATCTTCACAAAACTATAATACTTTTTCCATCTTACATTCAGTGGCCTGCGGCCTCCCATGTGGACGCAAAAAAGCCCATTTTCATGAGTCTATCGTAAGGTGTTAAAGATGTTCCATTTCCTTTGTTCCTTTTCATCCACAATGGAGCGGCTTCCCCTTCTCCGGGCTTCGTAATTAAACTTTTGTGCGGCAGGAGGAAAAAGTCCCCGTAAAACACTGGCTTCTCTTGCCAACCATCTGCCTGATAGCAAACCTTAACCTGTATTTGAGGCTGGGAGAGCCATTTTTATTGCATTGTATCAGCCATGAAAGAGGTGCTAAGATGGACACTCTGTATCTCCGCCGTGCCAAAAACTAATCTAAATGGAAAACACATTGTCTTCATTATTTTGCAAGTGCTGAAAGAACACTGTTGCCATAGTAACAGCCAGCAGAGGCCGAGGGCTGCTTTAGGGCCAGTGAATGGAGTACAGTGGAAGAGCAAAAGTGCCTTGTGAGCCAGACGACAGAAAAGGCCAGTTAGAGAGTGTAAAAGTGCTGCTCACTCGTATAATTAATTTCAGAGAGGGGTGGGGGGTATGAGGGGGAGTGGAGCAAGGTGGCGTATGTAACATGGACATTTAGGAGCTCTGCCCAAAGGCTAGCTGCAAGTCAAATAGTGGCTGTGTGTGTGTGTGTGTGTGTGTGTGTGTGTGTGTGTGTGTGTGTGTGTGTGTGTGTGTGTGTGTGTGTGTGTGTGTGAACCGCTGTTACTGCAGGTAGATGAGGGAGTTGATTTGATTAAAAGCAGAGAAGAGGACATGCTGCTTTGTGGAAGGAAAAAACCCAAACATGGCTGAAATTGCTTGCATCCATAAAGCCGAGGCTGCCAGACATAGCTGCAGTTTTCCTCTGGAGGATTGGTAATGAATGCCAAGAAAGCTGTTGTTTTCGCAAGGTGGTGCCGGAGACCAGACACAAAAAAGCCTGCCGCGCTGCAGAGCTTTATAAAACATTTATTGAGGAAAATGAAGTCCGCTCATATCACAAACTGTCTTACAAAAGCCACCAAATCCCAACCAAATCCCGTCTTCGTTCTCACTCATCTCGCTTTGTTCGCGGAGGAGCAGAGAGGATGTTCTCTTTGCGCAGTCACTGGAGCCGTACCTCGAAGAATGCTAGCGGGCCCTAATGGTTTATTCGAAGCAGCAGAACCATTTGTGTCATTAATCTGAGGACACGACCTGTGGCGGCTATCACTTTGCACATTGCAGACTAATAAATGCAGCGACTTGCTAAAATTGCTGTCATTGCTGTTAAAACAGTCGTACTCGGTCACAGATCCAGGGGCCGTGGGTGACCTTCAACTGATTTGTCAAAATACTGAGGCCAGTCGGCGCGGAGGCTGCCGGACTCTCTGCGTAAATGATCTTCTAGGCTGGCTAATGAAGGAGGCTCAGGGAGGTACCTGGGTGTCAGGGCAGGAGCGGGAGGACAGTCGCATGGCCTCTAATGGCCACAGTGCCTGCGCTCGGCGGCTCTTCGTCATGGTGATTCATGTCAGGGTGTAATTGGTTTACCTGCCCGCGTCTGTTGTGAGCCTGTCTGCGTTGCTAAAAAACAAATTACCCACTGCTGACCTTTCAGTTACACCAGCCATTCTGTCCTACTGCCGAGGAGAGTGCTGGACTAAGTGCTGTGAGCTGTGTGGTGGTGTGAGGCATACCCACTGAAAAATGAGAATCAGTAGGACATTGTCAATGATATTGATATTAATCCATATATGTAAATCTTAAATCACAAAAAGCCCCACCCTCTAGATGGTTTAAACATGTAAAGCTGGAATAATTCTGCTAAACTCATCAAAAAGCACTTTTAACTTGTACAGTTTTGCTTTCCCACTCTTGTTATTGGATTTGAACTGTTCTTTATGATACCGTGGTAGCATGTTGTTTGGTATAAAACATGGCATCCCCTAGGTGGTGTCATTTCATAGCTTAGTTTTGAGTTTTCTTTTTTGAAAAAGGGTTTATTTGGGAGGGAACTGCCTTTGGGTGTTTATATTTGAGCTGGGTTTGCAGCGTGCAAGCGGTTTTGAAAGCAGTGGCGTGTCATTCAGACAGCCTGACGTAGCTGGCTGTATTTGCCCTTGCCTGGATGAAGGCGTCTGCTGGGTTTGGAGCAGTGGTGTCTGCAGCACGCAGGTTTGCTTGCACCACTTATCTGTCAAGAGCAGCGAGTGTAAAGGGGGGAGGGGGAGTAATTCCCCACTTCCTGCATGAAGGATACAATATCCATTTTAGTGACAGCGTACATGGGCTCCAATTTAAATCTTAATCCACAGGGGCTGAGTGGCAGTCAGCCGGATTGATTCCAGGCCGCCTCGCGTGCGTCCTCATGCTCAGGCCCATGCTGATTCACTCTATGATAGCCTGACACTTGGCCACCACCCTCCTCACACACATCTCCCTCTCCGCTGCGACTGTATTGATGAAAGCAGCGCCTTGCCGTTGCGTGGCCATTTCACGGACCAGGTTCCACCTGAGTAATGGCCGAGCTTCCCCGCGTACGCTCTGCTGATATCCTGTTAAACAAAGAAATGGCGCTTGTGCCTCTGATGAAATGAAAAGCTTGCGGTCATTGCGGTAGTGTTGCATTATCACCGAAACTACTTTTCCCATGGAAATGCATCACGGGGTAACACTGACAAAAGACCAGGAAAGTGTGTTCAGGTGAAACATTGCTTCTAAACCTCCTCATTTAAAAAAAAAAAAATTTCCCATGTACTTAAAACTCCATAGAAACCTATAGTTATTACTGTCATTTTACTCTTTAAATGTTACTCTTTAAATGCATTTAATGTATGTCATTACATGGGCCTATAACATGTGCATTTGATTTATGACCAACGATTTTGAGCCTGAACAGACTTTTTCCTGATTGTTTTGTTGTCAAGAATTGACAAAAACATTTTGTCCAGATAATAAAGTGTACATTACCCCTGATAACCTCTGGTTAACGTAAAAAAAGGTATTGATTAAACATTTGAATAGACATGCCTCTAATATCAGCAGAATGTGCTGGGGTGGAAGTAATGAATCAAATCTAACAAAACTAACACTCACGTTGACCCCTGTCGAGTTGTTTATTAGCTGCGTATTTGGGGTGAAAGTGTTTGAGCGTGAAAGCCTTCTTTTAGATGTTCGTCTTAATTGAAGCGGTTAAACAGCTCAGTTTAAAACCTCGGTGTCTGTCAGTGTTAGTATTGGTATCTATACCAGAACACAATAAGTAGTAGCTTGCGAACCATAGACATAGTAACACTTGTTTTAACAGTGTGAAATTACTACCTATAAATGTGTAATGTCTGTGTACTGAGTACTGACAAATGTTTTAGCAGTCCTATGCCTGCCTGCCTATATTTCTGAGGGGAGGTCCAGGAGGTGGGAGTCTGTGTGAATAAGACTCAGTGTGAACACAGAATCGTCACTGTGTGTAAGGCCTGGCCTGGCTCTGGCCCTGCCCTGGCCGTGCCCACTGGCGTCCTCAGTGACCAAACATGGCCCTTTCAGGCCTCCCAGTGCCAACCCTCCACAAGTAGCAGCAGCAGGCTGCAGCCAGCAAGAGCAACACTCCAGCCTGGGCCTGGCCGGCTGGGCTCATGTTAGGTGTGAGTTTACTCTCAGTCCATTACTGACTAATCTCATTAACTCTCTGGCCAGTGCGAGGGCTGAGCAAGCAGCAGAGGTGAGAGAGAGCCCTCCTCACCTCCAGCCTCACTGCAGAACGCACTTAGGCCCTGCAGTAATGGGGACTGGGAGGTGCCTGCACAGCTATTGATGAATCCCCTTAATTATCAGAGAGTGAGCAGCGTTATTTGCCATTAGCTGGGTTAATCAGATTCAATGTTTTTTGGGTTCAAGCAAGCAGACCAAGAGTGACGGTGTAGCGCCCCATTGACAGCTTCTATTCAAGGATCCTATCTTTTGCCTCTAATTGTTTTCCTTTCATTTACTTGGAGTTTTCTTGCTAATTAGATTTGTCCCATAAAACAGAAGGAAACCCAGCCATGGCAGGTCGCCACACACAGCTACTAAAGGAGGAATTGGTGGTATTTGATTGCCAGTGTGGGTTTGCATTTCTCAGTGTGTGCGCATGCACATGCTCCCCTTCGTTTTCGGCTTTCATGTTTCTTTGTCATATCTCTTGTGTAGCCCTGCGTTGTCTGCAATGCATACATGCTCTCATTTGTACGCTGTGTTCGTCTGGAGGCCACGAGTGATCATGTGTTAGTTATGAGTGAATAAATGCACACATATAATGTCTGCCATCTGATGTGGTATTTAAAGCTGGAACACTGCTCTGTAAAATGTGAGGGTGCCTGGAAGCATAAAATATGATATGTATCAATGAAATGATTGTCTTATTACAGTAAAAGACAGGATATCCTGACAAACTGTCAGTCTTTTTTTGTGTGATAAGGCAAGCAGCAAAGAGAAAGTAAACTTATAGGAATTCTTTCACATAATCAATAGCTGCTAACCAAGCACTAACAGGCCGGTGTCCAGTGCTATTTTCAGTCATGTCGAAAGAGCTAATTGATCATGAACTGTTTTTCATTGGTTGTGCTTTTTCTGAAAAAGAAAAAACGTCATGATAGCACGAGCTTTTCCAATAACACTTGGAAATCGTTCTCTAAGTGATGCCTTAGAAGAACCACTGCATTTCCTCAAAGAACCATGTTAGTAATTAAGATGTGTGAGTGAAGCCTTTAAAGCAATAAAGAGTATTCAATTTATTATTGTTCTCTTTTTTTTATTGTTTGTGGGTTCTTCCAAGACACTTTACAGTATGAAAATCTTTTAAAAACTGTAATAAGGTTCTTCGCATTCACACATTGTCTATACAAGCATTCTTGAAAAAAACATCCAGTGAAAGATTCTTTGGAAAACCCGAATATCTCGAACAACTCTTGAACAGTGAAGACGAGGTAGTTCAAACGTTCCTGAATTAACTAACAAATGTTCCAATTGTTAGTGCATAAGTGTGTTGCTTTCATAAGTGTCAGACTTTTAGACTTGAATGCAGTTCCTTTTAACCTACATGCTCTGGGAAAACATACATCCATAAATATTCATACATCATTTTGCTTGTTTTCGTGCGTTTATTTACAATAAATTGCCAAATTAGTGTCTCGAACACAGGCGTACTGGGAGCAGTGTGAGTTGAATAGTTTCTCCAGTGTAGGAGGGAACGAGCTCCATCGCCAGCATGCCAACCCCAGGAGCTGATGTTTCAGCACTTTTAGGCCGAGTCTGAAACAGAAGGCCATGGAATTTCTCAGCTTACCTATTCAGCAGCAGCCACCGCTGTGAGCACCCTGATGGTCTTAAGCTGGAGCTGTGCCCGCCAGGTTAGGTTTACTGCACCCTGTCTGGCCCACCTCCTCACCTAGACTTTTCTTGCCTGCGAGGCACTCCTCTCTGCTCCTAGATAAAGATGCAGCCTTTTTCACTCCGCCTGAAATACAACCTCTCGCTTTTACGGACTTTTGCAAGAATGTAAATTATGGCTTTTCCAAAAAGCCTGGCCTGGAATTCCTCCTCTGTGCTGTCACCCTAAATTAGAAGTCTTAAGATTTAAGCATCTTTATGAAAGCAGAACCACATTTTCTGCCGGGCAGACTTTCAGGCTGAAGCCCGCTGCTTCTCGCTTAATAGCGTAGGATGTTGGTAAAAGATGCTCACATCTTCAAGTATTACAACCTGTTCTGAAGTCCGTTCCCTTTTAAAGAGGTGAATTGATATGCAGGCGCACAGAAACTCTTTGTTTGTGGCATAGCTGAATCTGAAGCATTCTGAAGTGTTCTTTGTACTTCCCTTGACTGCTGGAGTGTTTCAACCTTCTTGGAAGCTTCTTTCATATTTAGTGGTTGCCTGGATGTGATGTGCATTACGCTCTATTTTTAGTTTGGAACAGCACATGAGAGACTCACTGGCGGTCATGAGCCTCACTGTGACCTGGTTTTTTGAATGCGCATCGATAACCACAGACTAGACAGCGTTTTTCACATCAGGAGAAGTGAAAGTGAAAAGTAAAACTTAAACGTTTCCCAATTGATCTGCATTTTGTTTCTGCTGATAATGCAGGCTAAAATGATTCAGCGTAGCATAGCGAACTGGCCCGGTCTTTGCGAGCGGAGATAAGAGCCTGCGTGAACCATCTTGGCTGCTCAGGGCCACTGTGGATGGGAACAGCTCCTGGTTTATTTACGCCAGCCCATCCAGCTCAGGCAGCCATCAGTCTCTGACAAATGAGAGAATTTGGGCATGAGACAGAAGTGGCTGGAGATAGGCTGGAACTCTGTATATGTTTTTTTCCCCATGCTGAGCCTTGGTGGCAGTAATAATGATTATCAAAAAGAAACACATTTTTTTCAGGACCAATGACATGAATGAGATGTTTAACAAAACTTCTATTCTGTACCACAGTTGATATTAGCTGTAAAGTATTCTAGCCTTTTTTTAAGAGGGAATGTTAGAAGTCTATCCCTTCACTTGCAACACTGTTGACTAATATGGCAGGATGGTTAGCTATCTTTTTTTTTAAATATTGAAATTACATGGAGAAAAATATGTTTTCGGTTTGAGGAAAACTGGGGCCACACATCCTCACCAGGAAAGCCTATGTGTGCTATGGAACATTTTGTTTTTTTAAGAATTTATTTATTTATTTTTTTCAAATTGAACATTACAATGTGTGTAATTATCAGTAATTATTTGTAAGGAATGGAATGGAAAAAAATACATTGTGATCACCCAGGCCACACACACACACTCGCACGCACACACACACACACACACACACACACACGCGCACACGCTAACATGTGCGTGCACACACACACACACACACACACACACACACACACACACACACACACACAGCTTGCACATATGCATTCTCACTCACTCACTCACTCACTCACTCACTCACTCACTCACTCACTCACTCACTCATTCACTCAATCACGCCACTCTCTCTCAGTCTGCCTGTCCAGTCCTGGCTGGTGCAGTGATAGGTGTGATGAGTTAAATTGTGACTTACGCACCCAGTGATTTGTGGTTGTGTCAGGTCAAGCAGGCCGAGTGCCACGCCGAGTCGCTGAGCTCTTATCTAGAGCTGGCTGGAGTTTTTCACAGCCCCGGCCTCACCGCACCGTGAATCACTGAGGCCCACGGCCCTTTCCCTCGGCACACTCACGGAATGAGGGGGATTGTCCCTGAGGTGTCTGGTTGCACATACCTGCCATTGTTGGGACCTCTGGCACCATGCTGCTGTTCAATATTTATAGCCGTCAACTGCTCTCAAATATCAAATTGTTAAACAGCTGCTCTCAATTTCGGCGCTGAGCGTCCCGTTTTGGGGAGTGCATGGCCTCAGACCACAGGAGCAGTCCCCATATAAAAGCTCATTTGCTTTTTAATCACTCCCTTTATTGGCTAATTAATTTGCTTTAAGAGCAATGCCGTACATGTTTCCACAGCAAGGATATTCAGTTCATCTGAGCTGGCACTTCAGCTGGAAGGTTCTGGTTGCAGCTCCACCTGTAGCTGCTGGTGCAGAGTCAACTTTCCTGACCACAGTCCTGACCTCCATTCCTACGAACTGAAAACAGAGTACCGCTGAAATGAACAGTTCTTAAATCAATGAATCTACCGACTACAATCTGTTTATTCACTTATCGAATCGTTATACCTTCTGTTTTCTTCATACTTCGTCCCTTTATGTCACCGCCATCATTCAGGCGAGTTCTTCTTTTACGATGCGACGAAACATTTAGAGACGTGTTGCCCGTCGTGTTGCATGTAGTGTGCTGCAGTCTGTTTCACAAGAACATTACAGAGCACTGTAGAGTGTAAGCAGCATGGGCTTGGTCACTGTTTCCATATTCAACGTCATCGACTAACCAGCCTTGCTGCAGAGAAGCCACAGAGGTTACCGTGTGTGCGCAAGGTGCAGGGGGCTGATGAAAAATGGCCACTGCGCTGCGGGCTGCTGGCAGCATCTCTCTCTCCCTCCGCAGCACTTCGCCTCAGGTGAGAAATTAAAGTGGATATTATCTGAGCTCTGCCTCCCCCAACTAAAGCAGCATGGGGCCAGGAACCATTTGGCTGTAAGTGCATGAGAAACGCTGGCTTGACATTATTTTCAGGGCGGCCAGGCCGGCCCTCTGTTAGTGATGTGCTTTTCACCACTGCTTCAACTGGGGGCAAGGTCCTGCACGCTAAGGTCACAGTGTCTCCACGGTGGTGTAAAAATGTACTGCATAAAGAACTATCTTCGTGTATGTTTCCTTTAAGTAGAAATGTAGAATTGAGATTTTTTATAAGAAACCCCTACTCACTCACCGGACACTTTATTAAGTCTATCTTCAAAATAGGTTCACTATGTACAATTACAGACTACAGCCCATCTGACACCATCTATCCCACCACCTACTCCATTTACAACTGGTTAGATACCACGAGATTGTTAGTGACCACATATTATATAAGTAATGGACTATTCTAACTGCCGTGACACAATAACATAATAGTGGTGTGGCAGATGTCCTGAAAGGAGTGTATCAGGCGCAGCACTGCGTTCTTAGTGCAACTGCTAGAATGACAGTTGTCCACTACTCCAAAATATCTACTCAAGAATCTGATTGCCAAGTCGAACTTATTTATATAGCCCATAATCATACACCAAAGTCATTGCGTGTGCTTTACCGGAATAGAATAAAAGTGGTAATGAATTTAGGAAAAAAATAGTAATAGTAGGAAGTAAAAAAAAGTAGAAGAAAAATAAGTAAAAAACCAAACAAACAACTAAGTAAAAAAAAAGGGAGGTAAAAGATAAAAGGATGAAAGAAATAAATTCATGCAGAGAAAATCAATAGAAGAGGATTGGAAGTGCGCTGGAAGTACAGATATTTAAAAGAACTGTTAAAGACCAGAGCAGCCCAAGTCTAGTTCCCCTTACAACCACATTAACATCTGTAGAAGTCTTGCATTGTCTGGATTGAATGTATTAGTGTGAGGTTAAGGGGGGGGGGCAGCATGCAAGATGCAGGCTGGAACCAAACTGTACAGAAAGGTCGATCATAAAAAGGATGGTTGGGGACCAGTGGACTAGGGGGTGGCTAATACAGATTATGCTTGGCAACAGATGGGCTTTGGTCTCACTGTACACCAGCAAGGTGGACCAACAGAGCAGTTTTTTTTATTATTAATAAAGTGGCTATTGAGCATATGAAGTCATTTCATTCATCAGTGTTGGGGTTGGGTTAGAGCAGATGGTTTTTAGCTCTGAAATTAAAAGCATTTCCGTAGGTACACAACCAGGTTTGGCCCCGAGTTCTTTCTTGTTAGTCTGTGTTTTTCTGACAGGGCTTTTCTCCTTTATATTCAGCTTTACTGCTGCTCTGTGGCCTCCTGTTGCCTCATCTCAGCCCCAGCAGTAGCTCTCTCTCTCCCTGCCTTACAGAGCACTGGCCAGGATTAAGCATTAGCTCGGAGCTGACTGCATAATATCCAACCTTATCAGTCTCTCCGGGGAAGAGGTGGTCCGTGGCAAAAATAGCAGTAATGATGTTACTACTGACAGATATTGCGCAGTGGCGGATAGTGGGATAGTGTTATTGCCGACAGTGGTGATGTCAGTGTTAGATGTGTAGTGTTTTTGATTTGACACATTTACTTTTCAAAACAGCTTTAAACCAGAATATTTGTTGAGGCCAAAGACAAGAGATAAAACTATGACAGAGGTTTAGAACCTTTAGTAAGGGAACATAATCATAATTGTACTATTGGGTGTGTGTGTGCGCGTGCGTGTGTGTGTGTGGTGTAAATATGCTACCAGTGCATATGTGTGTGTGTGTGCGTGTATGTGTGTGTGTGTGTGTTTTGGCACACACTGAGATTTTCTACATTTGCATCTTACTTAATATTTACTAGAAAATAGGTTTAACTAGACTCAGTATTCTTTGCCAACAAGTACATTTACAGTATGTTTATTACTTAAGTACTTTAATCAGCCAGAAAATTTCATAAATGCATTCGTCACTACTGACGTACAAAACGCCATCTAATATAATTATAATGTCGATCAAAAGACAAGTGTTAGAAATTTAACAGACTGTTAAGTGACAGCCATTGGGATGAAACGGTTAACTAATGCATTTAAAGTTAAAGGACAGCCAAGAACTTGAGTCTGCATTGCCACACAAGCAGTTAACAGGATGTCAAACGTGCCCTGTTACATATTCTTTCCATGTTATAAAAGAAACTTGTTTTATATGTTTACATAGATAGATAGATAGATAGATAGACAGATACTTCCTTAAATGTTTAGAAACAAAGTCTTATCAATTTCCTTAGTCTGGTATTTAAGGTGATCAGTAGAGGGGACTGTGAGATTACAGATTCTGAGGAGGTAGATCCTGAGAGGAGGAAAAGCACAGTGAAGTCAGTCCACGCCTGCTGGACAGTGTGAAATAGAGAGGCATAGGCAGATGGAAAGAGTGAAAGAGAAAGGCGGGAGAAACAGGAGGGGGGCAGAGAGAGGTAGAGAGAAGGGGAAAAAAAAACGAGGGGGGAGTCAGTCTGAGAGTAAGGGGACGGTAGAGTGAGTGAAAGGAATAAATAGAGAGCGTGAGAGGAAAAGAGAGATGGAGAGAGGGAGGGAGATTGTGGGAGGGAAAGAGGCCAGGCTGGTGCGGCCGTGTTGATTGGCTTGTATGAAAACACATGACTGCAGTGGGGAGCCTCTTGCTCAGGGTGAGTGGCTCTGCTGCAGACCAAACCACATTAGATGAAATGAATCCATTCCCCAGCCTGTTAAAGCAGCATGCTCCCCGGGCTCTGGAGAGAGAGAGAGAGAGAGAGAGCGAGAGCGAGAGAGAGAGATAGCGAGAGAGAGAGAGAGAGAGAGAGAGAGAGCGCGAACAGGAGAGGGAGGAGGGAGAAGGGGGCGAGTGAGTGGCAGGAGGGAATGGGAAGAGAAGAAAAAAGAGAGGCAGGGGCAGGAGGAGGCTAGTGCGCGCGCACACACAGATACACACACACACACACATTGAGTGGAAGAGACTGCTCAGGGGATTATGGCACATTTTGGGGCAGGACAATGGCAAGCAGTAGAGCGCCTTTACCCAACCCAGCTCCCTGCTCACAACAAATGCTGCTTTGTGCTGTGTGTGGAGGCCACTCACCGGGGCAGTGCATCTGTAGCAGCGCACCGATACACACTGCACTGAGAAAAGAGTCAATTGAGCCTCTAGACCGGACAGTTGTCCACTGTATTTTAATTAAAAAAGTTTCACACTTTGGTTTGTGAGAATTACTAGTTTGCTCAATAAATGATAATGATTGGGTTGATCAGGCCTCCATGTCTTCCGTATCCAGTAGGCTCAGGAGTGCTTGGCCTTGGCTCTGCAAATTGCCTGTGAAAGCGTGGCTGCTTATCTGCGGCGGATTGATCAGAGCAGGCAGCAGAGCGCAGCGGCAAACCCAAACACCCACTCCTCTCTGACCAACAGGTGCAGAGACACAGAGCCTCAGCTGGTGTTAACAGACATCCTCACGTTTCTTAGAAGAAGAGGCGGAACAAGTGGTCACCAGTTGTAGCCTTGGAGTAGCCCTGCCTGGCACATTTGAGCATTTTCCCCTCTCTATCAGACCCACGTCCCACTCAGGAAGGCCTTATTAATTAGTTTATTTCTTGGTTCATGGAAAAGAAAAACACCTACATGTATATAAGAAGGACATTACAGGACTACAGACTTTACTAAAGCAGTTTATTCAGTGCGGTCAGGTTCTCTGTGCATGAAATAATGGTCCTTAGGGAGTGTGGAGCTGCTCATATCTGTTGTGGCAGATCTCTGTGTGAGCTGTAATTATGATCAGTCTTTAAAGCCTGTTTTTTTTCTCTTGTCTGAATGGTATTACAGGCTGGTATCATTCTCACTCAGTGTGCGTCCTTAACCTGGGAGTACGGCTGATGCTATTCTGAGAGCCAAAGCTTGAAAAGGTAGTCATTTCTGAGTAGAAATACAGAAGTCACTCATGCAGCATGTATCTGATTATAAAGAGAGAATTCCTCTCTTTCTCTCTCTCTCTCTCTCTCTCTCTCTCTTTATATATATATATCTCTTTCCCTTTCTCTTTCTTTTTCTCTTTCTCTTTCTCTTCCTTATTCTCTCTCTCTCTCTTTCTGTTAGCCTCTCTCTTTCTCCCCCTGGTCCTATGGTTCACTCCTCTTTTTCTTAGTTTAAGGCAGAGTGGGTTTCCACACAGTCATTTTTTCTTGCCCCACTTCCTGGCTGTTGTTTTTGCACTCTGCCGGTATGCATTATTAGTCGGCCTGCTCCTCTGATATGATTAATCTTCCTTCCGCTTCGGAGGGTCGTTTCATGCACAGATGGGTTTGTTGTGTAATCCCCGAGTATCACCTCCTCTAATTGTGTACAGACTGATGCGACTCATATGACCGTATAGCGAGCAGCGTGTCGGCGTGTAGGGCACAGGACCGGAGCCTCTCACTAAAGGGCAAATGTTGGCAAATATTTATGGCGGCTGTATTTTGTTTTCTAGCAGGCCCGGAGGGGTTTTAGGGCCATGCCTGCCTGTACTACAGAATTTGGTACTGGCCAAATATCTGTGTTTGGAATGTCTTCATAGTGCTATCTGAATAACGAGGATATGGGTTTGTTTTCATTGAGGTACTTGGTGTGTTATATAACTGGTGTTTTTCCAACCAACCCTGCTTAAGGGACAGAGGAGGAGAGAGGAGAAGAGGGGAGAGGGAGAGACAGAGAGAGAGAGAGAGAGAGAGAGAGAAAGAGAGGGAGAGGGGGAGAGAGAGATAGAGAGAGACAAGAGCAAGGGAGGAGCGGACTTGGACTCTGGGCTCTGCTCCACCACCGGCCTGCGTCACTGGACAGGATGCTGGGCAGTCGCTGCAGTGATGTTTTCGTGTCATCGCCTTCCTCCTGACGCGTGCAGCCATGCTTTTGTACAGCAAAGTGAACCCAGGACTACAGCGAGAGAGAGAGAGAGAGAGAGAGAAACAGAGCAGCTACTCTCCACCGCTTCCTTGCTCTCCTGCCGTCTGTAACTAACTCCCTCGCTCTCAGTTTCTCTCCGTCTTGGCTGCTAGCTGCAGGCGTAAGAGACAGCAGGGTTCGGTGGGAAATAGTTAATCAATAGCCACAAGGTCGGCTGGGCAAGCCGCAGGTTTGAGGGTGTCCTGTCAGTGAGCTGGAGCGGAGGATTTGTAGCACTTGTAAAGGCTTAAAGGAACATGCGGCAGTTCTGCACTAATAGCTAGACTGCAGCGTGGCAGGGAGACACCTGCTGCCCACCAGCGGTTACTGCAGCCTTACTGGCACATATTTGGCCCACAGAGGACCTGACTGGTGTCTAAGCCTTCCAACTATAAGAGCCAGAATGTGGCCAATTCGTCATTCTCATAAATATTTATTCAATAGGACCACAATTTGTGGTAGTTATTGAATTAAAAGCTTTATCACCAAATGGATGGATTGCCAAAACATTGCACTGGAGCCGTGTGGCTAATATAATGAAAGTCTTTGTCACCCCAAAACATTTGGGATTGAGAAGACTTTAACTATATGTTCGCTACATTAGCCTGGTAACTCCACTGCAAAACCTTTCAGACACCAGGGATGTCTTGGCCGATCGGCTGCATTTGAGTTACTAGAAAAGCTGTATAATAGACTTTTTTTCGGGGGGGCGGATGTTTTGGGATGACAAATTGCTTTTTTGCCTAATCTCTATATGCTGTGTCTTTAGTACACAGTTGATTGCTATAGCCAGTATTCTGATAAATGTGTCCTTTTACTTTCTCAGACTACACAAACCTTGGAAACTCAAAACACATTGATGATAGAAGTGAATGGGCAGGTGCTGAAACACCTCGCAGCAGTCTTCTGCTTTTGTTTTGTTTTGAGTCAACCTGTTTTCTGTTCTTTTCTAAATATCAGGAAATTGTTGTCTGTGATAAACACTCATGTATTATAGACATGGCAGATACGGATTAACCTGAAAATCACTGGGATGTTCCTTTGAGATTATAAACGTAATCGTAAGTCAGCAGTGTAAGGGCTTGAATTGCCAGTTTGGTGCTTTTAGATGAAGTCAACGAAATTTACCAGGTCAAAGTGAGCTCTGCTTAATCCTAGAATAAACTGGCAGTTTATTTTTCTTTTTTTGTGACCTACTAGACTATTAAAGAGGCAGCAAGTGTGGGCCTGTCATCTTCTGTTACCTTCTATGTGTGGCGCTTCATTAATAAGTGTGTCAGGACGTCCAGAGCTGTTTCTTCTTAAAAACCCCAAATGCAATACGTTCCAGCACCCTAATCGCGTCCAGGCCTTCCACTCCTCTCTGTGGCTGGCGAGCTTTATCAGGCTCCGGCAGCGGCCAGGCGTGGGCACGGCATGCTGGGGGATTCTCCGCCTGTTCGGACGGAGGAATTTGTAAGAGTGATGGCGATAAATTGAGCAGATGAGGGATGGAGGCCTGCCTTCCCCACTTGGCAACTATTAATGGGCCCACGTGACCAGGCCCAGTGCATGAGTTACAGTGGGACCCAGGGACCCTGGATTTATCCCTCGCTGAATGTAGCTGTAAATCAGCTGGCAAGGCAAAATTGATAACCTTGACTGTAAGGCATGATACCTTTAACACCGTGTAATAGACACACTGATGGGATGCAGCCTCTGCTCGCGACACGGGAGGCTTTTCTGAGTGTAATTGCTTTCAAACACCCCACGCCACATCCCGTCCAAAACTACATTCACCCCAAGTCCACAACGTCACACATACTCCTTCAGTTCCATTCAAAGCAGCACAACTGAGGGGTGTGACATGCATTGTTACACAAAACAGTAATAATGTGAAACTCAAAAAGTGACACTACATTGTGAGTAGTGCAAAAAAAACCAAAAAAAACAAACCATAAAAACAATTTGCACATTTCTTGGAAAAATGTTTTCCCAAAAACAGTATATTCCTATAGGCTGTCAAACTGATTTACAAAACCTTTACAATTGATACAAAAACAATACAGTTGAATAAGTAGTCATTATGTGTATACTAATTTAAAAGCATGTATGTTAATGTGATCAAAACATCGCCTCGTTGCTTTACAGTATTACTTGCATCTAATACCTGGTTGATGTAATTGTTCATTGAATTTAATAAATGTAATTAAATGTGCTTCTGATGGAATTTAAGAAATCCTGAGAGTAGATGCTTCAGGGAGAACATCAAAATTTGTGTTTTGTACTTTTTCCATTTTTTCGTTCGTGTTTTTGTTGTGTTCTTACAGGGAGAAACACATTTGGTTTTAAACATTTTGCAGAATATCAAGTATTAAATAAGTTGTGACAACTACATCAACATTTTTGAATCAATACTTTTAATAAGAATACACCCTTTTCTTCTGGCCGGAATGTTTCTGTTTGTTTTGTACCACTGTGCTAAGTCACATTTATGTTGTCGGTATTGTACAGAAATATATAAGGTATATAAAATAATATTAAACAGCGGAATTATAGTGGAGCTTGAGATTTCAGGAGGCATTGAGTGTATTTCAGGGTATTATTGTGGAGTTGTGACTCACAGGTAATAAACAGGGAGTGCATTATGGTTATGTAAGGCATAGTTATGCCCATTGTAGTGAAGATTGTGCTTGAATGACTGTTTTGCTCCAGTCTGTAATTTAATGAACAGTATTTGGGAAGTAGGAAGATGCCTCTTTACATCCCTCATTCTGGTTATGCTTGTCTCAACATCCATCATGCGCAGCAGGGAACGGTTTGTTTGTGTGCGTGTTTGTTTTGTTGGCACTGGCTGATCCTTTGCTTGAGCGTGGCTGTGGGTTTAGGTTTGAGGATGTGAAGGTAGCGTATCCATGACAGAGCAGCTTGTGGACGGGTAACCGAGGACGACCTAACTCCTGAGCTATGCAAACAGTAAGGTGACTCCACTGCCTTTTAAGCAGACTGGGGTATGCCAGCACAGATACAGCTTCTCTCAATCAGTGCTGATAGGGCGTGCCTGCCTGTGTGTATGTGTGTGTGTGTGTGGAGGCTCTATAAACAGACTGTCTTTGTCTCATATACTTACATTTAAAAGTGGGAATGTTTTAACACTATTTAGCCATAAATGTATAGGATGTTTGTGATGTTCTGATTTGGTGCAACTTTACAGATTGTGTATCATGTGTAGTAAACTAGGGAAGAACTTCTAGATGTGTCCAGGATGATGAACGGAGCTGGAGGTGATTCTAAAATGAATGTAAAACTGTTGCTTCAGCAGGAAAGTGGCAATAAAGGTAATGAAGTGGTGATGAAATCTTGTGCCACAGAACGTAATGCAGCGTTTTTTGTAAACCATTTGTCTTTCAAAGGTACTTAAAATGTGCACTGAAATATCTTAAGTTTCATGTTTTTGCGATAGTGTATATAATTTCCATCTACACTGCTTGAATTGATATTGTATATGAAATATTGAACCTGGAGAGTGATTCGGTAGCGAGTGGCCTGTCCCAGTCATAGCCAGTAGCACATGAGTCTGTGTGTGTAAACAGACCGTCATACGTAACTCGGGTTCCTGCCGCTTCCCCTGCAGCATCGCTGCTCCTCAGACATGCTCTGCTCTGGTGAGAGATGGATGGAACGTGTCCAAGTTTTATCCTTGAAAACCAGAAGTGCGGGGGGAGTCACCTGAACGTTCAGTGTCTGTCAGGGCCTTGTTGAGGCAGTGAGGAGTTCAGCGATCTACCCCAAAGTCCTTTCTGTCTCCGTCTCTCTCCCTCTCCGTCCTGCTTGCTGACACACTCCTCTCTTTGCCTGTCCGTTTCTCAGGGAGAAGAACTTTAATGGCTTCCAGGTAGAGAGAAAGAGACAGCAATCAAGATGAACTCGATTCCTTCGATGGACAGGCACATACAGCAGACCAATGACAGACTGCTGTGCATCAAACAGGTGAGCGCCAACAGCAACACAGCCTCCTCCAATGCACAAATACAGGTTAACGCACTGCACTACATTTACAAATGTAAATAGAACGCACCAGTAATATATTACAATACACTCCAACTACATATGGGCTTGTATAAACAGGGATCGGTTACATGATATTTATACATGCCATGACTTCATCAGCAGTAAAATCACAACCAAATCTACACTCGTGCAACAGGACCTTGACTGTATTCTGCGATTTTGTCAAAACAACAAATTGCAACACTTGTCTATACTTCTGGTGCAGCCCTACATAAAGCCCTCATACAAATATAGCCTGAGCAATGACACATGTGTGCATTTGGTAGCTGAGCCTTCACGGCTGCTTGGCCTCCACTCTGCTCTGTGGGCTGCCTTAAATGGTGCTGTTAGCCTTCCCATTGGTTGGGCCTGGATCAGGTTGCAGAATGAGGCCAGGGCTCAGATTCTGAGTGCCGTTCTCTTCTTCTCCACCGCAGCCCTTTCCACTGCATTCCCACAGCCTAATGCACAACACTCTGTTTGTTGAAATGACGTAAAGGTGCAAACACACATGCACCCACGCGCACGCACACACACACACGGACACACACACACACACCTCTCAAACGTACACTTCCAGGCAAAAGTTTGGTAAGGCAGTTTGTTCTAAAAGTTTTTTACTTTTGTTTTGCTATAATTGTATCAGTAAATCATTAACAAAACTCTGAATTTAATTCAGTCCCATACAAAGGTGTCTCAATTCAGTATTTTACCTATTAAGCAAAAAATCTACATTTCTATTAAGTTAGTATCATAGGGCTTACAAAATAATACATTGTAGTTAATTAAAAAAAAATGATTAATTTAAAAAACTGATTGGACCTGGAACCACTACAGGCTTTGTTTCTAATCGAAATTTGCTTCTAAGATGATTATAAATAGTGAAACTGTGTGTGACTTTATATCCAAAAACAAAGAGTTTAGATTTCAGACATTTTTGAAATGCCATCACCCAATAAGTTTTCAGCAACCAACAAGTGCTCTGCATTTAAGAAACTTCTTTAGTCCTGTTTGGAAAAGCTTTCCCTGTCACTTTTCATAAAGATGAGAGAAAGCCATGAGTGTGAGAAGCTGCACCAATGGAACGGGGGAAACTTGTAAATGTAAGTTTGTTTTTGTAGAATTTTCTTAGCAGTAGTTTTAGTAGTTTTTCATATATTTTAATGTCATTATTTTTCTAAAATGTGCTAACTAGCTTTGTCCAAACTTTTGACTGGTGCTGTATGTGCAGACAGACATGTAAGGTGTGTGAATGAATGGCGTAGGAGATAATGCAACATGTAGGAGTTGATTCAGTGAAGTCATGTCCCAGGGCTATGTTTTGTTTTCTTCAGTACATCTCTAATTGCACCACAGTGTTTTGAATGTGGGTGTGACTCCTTGTGTCACTTGACAACTTTATGGAAGTGTAGTGACTTCATATACGACTCCATGCACTTATGGTATTTTGGGTCCATGTGCTTTTCGGTGCTCTCACAGTGTCCCCACTTCAATTAGACAAGTGTACGCTGTTCACGGATCCCATTTGAAACGTTTTCCGTGCTTAATTCATAACAAATGATGTTACTAGCTTTATTATGCATGCCAGATTGTGGCTGGTTAACCCTAAAGACAAAACGCAATCGATTGAAGCCCATTAATCAAATTGAAACGGCACATTTGGGGTGGGGTGAGGCTGCAATATATTGCGCATGACAGCCGCCCCAGTCAGTAAAGGTAAGTGATTGTCAGCTTGTGTGCATTTGCATGCGTCCCGGTGCGGCACGCTGTTTTGATTTGGGGCGTGCTGGCTGGGGGCCAGACACTGTGCTGTTTTTTTGGTTTTTTTTTTCCTCTGGAGCAGGTACTGCCTGAATCTATGTGCTGGTAAACAAGGGCACCTTATCACTCCAGGTCTGTCTTTGAAGCCAGGCTTCCTGGGAGACTGATACTCCGTGAATCTGATGGGGACTTTGTGCTGCGTTTCTTTTCTGCCTCTTCAGCTTGTGACTCGCTGTCTTGCGCTACTCCCTCTCTCTTTTTGTTCAAAGTCAGCTCTGTGGCATCCAGTCATAAATGAAATAGCACTTCTGCGGAAACAGCTGTAGGGACACACACACTAAAGAGGGAAATGTTTAGTATATGAAAGTAATTATTGTAGATTTTAGAGCAAGAGTGTCAACCCCACAACTAATTATCTAAAAACAGAAGGCCTGTATGAACATAACACACAGAGGTCTAAAATGCAAGACGACAGTGCAATAAAGCAGCCAATTTAAACCCACTAAATGACTTGCTTTTATGTGCATTGTTTAAAAACAATAGCGTTAAAACCTCTGTTTTGGCTTTTGAGTAGGTAGAACAGCTGAATTAACAAAATGAAGTCTCTCAAGGGCATTTCCTTGAGAATCAGTGAGAATATGCTGTAAATTTGATAGAAATGACATGGCTCTTCAGATACCCTTTGGATTCAGCTTAGCATGCACTGTCTGTACATTTGGTTTATTTGTCGGTGTAATTGAGTGTGAAGGGGTATTTTTCCCCTTTGTTTTTTCCCTCTTTTTGAGTGTGCCTGCCATTGTTGTCATCTGACTTTCATTTACCATTGTTGTCATCTGACTTTCATTTATGCAGGCCTTCCCTCTGCATTCCTGCACTTCCTCAGCACAGGCCTCCTAGCCTGCAGGAAAAGATGCGTGCCCAGCAGAGAGCAGCCGAAAGCTGTCAGTCACACTGAATGAGATACTCTTTATCTATTGACTGACATCACTATTAGACCACTATTAGACCTAACAGCTGAGTTACATACTTACATTTACATTAATTTATCTGACACTCTTGAATCTACGCCAGGAGAATCAGGAGATATAGATGTCTATTTAGAGAGATGGAGAATCTAGGACCTGCAAGTATTCGTGATCTACAAAATGAAAGCCATACAATTGTTTGACATCATCTGGTACAAATGTGATCTATACGATTTCCCAGTAAATGCAGATGTTAAACTGCATTTGCATCACACTGAAGCATATAGCTTACTTTGAGTTCTGGGCTAGGTCTGTGCTTTTGTTTTTCAAAGACGTCAAACTAGAATTTAATCTTCTCCATCATCACAATGTGGTTTTTTTTTCATACTAATTGGTTACACTGTGAAATTTGCCACTTGGTGAGAGATCTGAAACTATTTTTCACTCTTTTTATGTGCTTCACTACGCTGTCACTCCCACAACTCTCCACGTACGACTGCTGCCTCTTTCCACAAATCAGTGGGAGGCAAAACGATAAGCGCTTTGCTCCACTGTAAAGACACTGTTCAGACTTTAGTTGGAAACTCATTCCATTATTAAGTGCAAGGATGCTAAAACAGTAAAACTCTGTAGGGTACATGTATTCGAGTCTGCAAGTACAGGGCTGTTTCTCCATTGCTTCTGCTTCCCCACCATTGAGCTGCCTGCAGAAAAAGCTCCATTCTCCTGTTCAGCTGCCTCTATATTACTCTTATTGTTCACAGCACTTCCCTCGGAGCACTCGAAAATTGGTATCTTGGATGATCGGAACAATTAATTTGGCTCGTTCCCCTTCAAGACCATGAGAAGGAATTTCAGTGATTGAAAATAATTAGGGAAACATGGCCGAGCAACTCAGTTTTAATTAGAAAGCCTTTTTATGTTCTGGAGCAGGACTGAATTGCTATTTGCATGCTACGAGAATACAAATGTGTCGAGCTGGGTAAAGGAGGCAGATGTGCATGGTTCACATGCTGAACTGATGAGATGAACAGTTTCTGTGGGAGCTTCTTGGATGGAGCAGGTGACGAGAGAAATCTCTCTCAAGATTAGATACACCTCTGCATTCCACACCCAGGCTGTGTTTTGTCATTTGTCCGCCTGGTTTGGGAGATGTCTCTTACTGGGCTTGCTGAACTGCGTCATGGTTAAAAGCATGCACCAAGGAAAGCATTTTTTTGAGGTGGAGCCAGGCATCAGTTCTCTCTGGTTCTCATTTTTCAGCAATTTGTTCTTTTGTTTTATAACAGTCTCTTATTGTAGCCTGTACTGCCATCAAGATGGCACAGTGTATTTAGTCTGCACTTGAATCTTATGGCTTTAATAAACCCATTTGTGTCAACCCATTGGAGAATTAAAGCAGTCATAACAAAGCAGAGGTCAAGCAGAGATTATTTTATTTCAATTACTGCGAAACAATGGCCCAGTAGGCCTTTCAGTGACCTTGTATTTTTATGCAATAGAAGGGATGAGAAGGATATACATATCCAGAACACGTGTGCATTTATACAATTTGAGGCTGGTGATGGCTTTCCTGTAAAAAATTGGAATTCCTCCACGCTTCTCCACAGTCCATGGTGTAATGTCTTTTTGCCGCAACGTAGCAAAGCACAGGAAGAGCACCGTGAGGCACTATGCATCATGAGTGACAAATGGTAGAGTGGAGAGGTGCCCTGTGGTGAACAGGTCGTGTTTGGACAGTGTTAGCGTGGCAGGGGGAAAGGTGGAGGTTTGGCCGGTGCTTTTGGAACACCTGTGCTGTAGCCACGCCAACCACGCTGCCACACTGACCCACAGCATAGTGCGACCGCCATCACATAATCTAGCAGGGGACACTGCACTCACAGTGCAATTACCAGCCATCTCTGTATTTCCGAGAAGAGATCAGACGGGGGCGGGTTGTTCGTATTGGGTGGTATATATGTGTGTGTGTGTGTCTGAGTATGTGTGTGTGTGTGTGTGTGTGTGTATA
>JBBJLS010000148.1:16643158-16670845 GCA_037577275.1 Bryconaethiops microstoma | reverse complement strand
TAACTTAACACTACTGTCCAGTAGTAAACAGGTTTTAAGTATAATTTTCCCAGGTGCCCAAGACTTTTGCACAGTACCGTAGCTGTAAACCTGCATATTATCACCACGAGAGCGAAGTAAGTTACTGTGAAAAGAGTTGGTTTAAAATTATTGTGGACAATTCAAATTGGTCTATTTGCCATGCAAAAAATACAAAAGAGGATATTAATATTCCATATAAAAAAAGAGAAAGATTTTGTTCCAACAGTGATGATAATGCAACACAGCAAAATAAAGCCTGCGCTGTTCTTCATGCTGCTACAGAGCCAGCAAAGAGCTCCATGCTTCCTCTAACACAGAGCCATATTGCCCACTGCCAGCTCACCAGTACACAACCCACGACTCTCACTGGAGCAGGTCACTGTGGCACAGCGAGGAAAGGAGAGAGCAGCACTAGAAGAGAGGAGATCGGGATGAGAGGGAAACGGAGGCACGTCTTGTTGCTCAATGGCTAGAGATGTTATGCCGCATTACCGGAAGGAGAGACAGTCAATTTACAAACACAGTACAGATGAAAACTTGCTGGAGGTGTTGCAGGGGGAGAGGAAGTTAATGTTTGGTAGGAAAAATAGAAGCTTTATTCAAATAGGAGAGGGCGTTGTTACTTTGTTGATGGAAGGTGTAGGGCTGATTAACCTAAGTGTGGGCTGTTTTTGAGTGAATGTATTGGCTGAATTGTAAGCAGGAGTACTCTTGGTCTTTGTTAGGTGTGGGAGGCATGCTAGGCGGAGGACTACAGAGGGGAATTGGCAGGCAGTGGCTGGCTGTAACCTGTCATATGAGTTCTAAGTTGGTCTTTTGTGAGAAAATAGCAGTTGCCAGCATGCAGAGGTGGTGATTTAGCAGGGAGATAAGCTCTCTGTAATGGCAGGGTGGAATAATTCTCATTTAAGTAGGTGGGTGATTCCAGCCTCTCGCTCCAACCCTGCTGGGATGGCTTTCACGCCTGTCGTGTGGTAAGCAGTGCTCCCTTTCAAACAGAGCCCTTTGATATGTGTACACGTACATGCTCTGACTGTGATTGCATGTCTGAACCTGGAGAGAGTCAGCTGCTATTAGAACAATGAAAAACATGAATTTAATGAATAAAGGGCTTTTTTTCCACACACACGCTCAACTACTGAATATTATGACAATTAATTGAGTAATGATATACACAACAGTTACTACAGCAAACAGTTAATTTTGCTTTATATATGTGAAGCATTTGATATCTCTAACTATATAAATGCAGTCGGAAGATCCTGCTGGTGTACATTTTCTCTTTCGATGACACTCAAAAGTAATTTCTGCTGTAAATATTGAATAAAAAAAAAAAAAACAGGCAGATGAGTGTATTAGAATGCTGCTGCTACACCTGTACCAAAATACTGTCCCATAATTCAGCATTGTCTTAAGTGGCCACTTGCCTTCAGCATTTGATAGACTTCATTCATGTATTTGAATAAGCAACTGAAATATGCACACTCTGTATCATCAGTATTTGTTTAAAAGTGAAACATGTTTTAAGCATTTTCTTATTCTTTGAGTACATTTGAATGTTTAGTATAATATTTGATAGAGTATTTGAAATTGAATGTATTTGATAGTTCTTGATATATCGCAGCACTAATGTATTGACTATAGAAAGGTCAAATGGAAAGCGGTGTGTGCGATAAAGCTGAGATGGAGGTGAAAATGTGCTCTGCGTGCGTGATCCTCTCTGTCTGTCAGACGCGTATTTGCTCGTTTACATTCCCCTAGCATTAAGGGCACTGGAGACAGCTGAGCAGTCTTATTAGTCATTACTGGCTGATCAATACAGGGAGGAAAGGGCCAAGGCAGACGTCTGTCTCTGTGCGCCATAGAGAGAGGGAGAGAGAGAGAGAGACAGAGAGAGAGAGAGCGAGAGAGAGAGAGAGAGGCAAGGAAGGAGGGAAGGAGAGAGGGAGGGAGGGACAGAGAGAGGGAGAGAAAGGGAGGGAGAGAGAGAGAGCGAGAGAGGGAGAGGGAGGGAGAGAGAGAGATGAGAAGCGAGTACACTCAGCCACTCATGCTGGAGCTGCAGTCTCCCCAGACAAGGAGAAAAAGACTCTTTAACACCACCTCCTGTGTTGAAATAAGCGTACGGGGCATTTCTTATTCTACCGTCTCCGTTGAGGGGTCTCAGGGAAGAAAGGGGGGTATTGTTCCAAAGGATGAACTCATTTTGGATTAAAGGGAATTTTTTATGTGGTCCCTTTGCAGAATCTGTTTTGATGGTAGAGTAAGACCGCAACAGTGAGGCAGTTCGTGGCTTTTGTTCATGCTCCGCCTGTGTGGTACAAGTCATGATAAGAATGTGTTTCTAATTCTCCCCTCAGTCACTGCTCACAGGTGTGTGTGTGTGTGTGTATGCATGTGTATGTATGTATGCATGTATGTATAAGCACTTAAAGAGGGTCCAGACACCACTCTACCGCACTAGAGGAGTGCTTAAAGTCATTGGTTGAGTCTGAGCTATTGAGGTGTGAGATGGCTACAGCAGCCATTGCAGCACTGACAGATTTGGCTCTGTGCCAGCACCTGCAATTCTGAAACCAATTCTCCATTGCTGTGGCTAAAGGCTCTCGCCCCACCTCCCCCGAAAGCAGTGAAGTGCTGCCATAGCTCGTCGCTGGCGTGATTCACCGTCTTCAGCTCCAATTCTCATCTCCCATTCTCTCCCCCCTCTCTCTCTATCTCTCTCTCTCTCTCTCTCTCTCTTTCCCTCTGCCTTTTCATCCTCCCACCATGAGGGAAGAGCAGTCTTTTGTAGTAGGATCACTGCTCACTATGCACTGCAGATGAAAAGCATATGATCCTGAGTGAGGCACGCTGACATGGCCCTAAGTGCTCGGAACAATACAGGACTGCATTGCCCTCCAGTGGTGAAGGCTCAAAACAGCCGAAGGAGATTTGAGAAAGGCTGCTAATGTCTGAATGATAACACAAGGCTCTGATGTATTACCAGATTGTTTTTGAAATGATTTATTGTTATCATCTTTTCCAGGCATGGCTGTGCTTTTCTCATATGTTACACCCGCCTCTTTGCAAATGTATAATTTGTCAACTGTGTGTTTAAACGTTTTGTTTTTTTTTTGTACTGTATATAAATCTTACTAATCTTATCTAAATCTAACTAGAAAGGTTCTAATTATAGATGAAAACCAATGTAAGCAGTTCATGGTGTAAGATTAGTTTGCCTTTCAGCTAAGTTGATGAGTCTTAGTTTAGTAGATTCATGTCAGTATTTCTCTCTCTCTCTCTCTCTCTCTCTCTCTCTCTCTCTCTTTCTCGCTCTCTCTCTCTCTCTCTGTAGCTCTGCTGTCGTCCTGGTGCGAGGAGCTGGGTAGGCTGCTCCTGCTACGGCACCAGAAGAATCGGCAGAGCGAGCCCCAGGGCAAAGTGCCCATGCAGCCGCCCATGAACTCCATGAAGCCCTCGCTCTCCCACAGGTCAGTGTTCAATGGCTAGACAAAAGCTCAGTTCTGCAGACGGCTAGCCTGCCTCTCACTGGACCTACTCCAGGCACTGTCACAACCACTGCTCTAAACCTGTTGACCCTAGAGCTGCAGCTTCAGCACATGGTCACTGTGCTAAATTACAGCTATTCTTGTAACGTGTTATACTCTTGTCAAAAATGATCTATCATCTTAAATGCAGTGCACTTGAACTCCTTAAAGACTGCCCATTTACTTGCCCCCCTCTGTTACCACCAGCTGCCTGCACTCAGTCATTTCCAAGACACCAGCAGTCAAGGTTTTGTCAGCCGTGCTGTGTAAACATTGAATCATTGCTCGCTATCAGTGCCATCTACCAACCTCAAGACTCCAAGGCAGGAAAAAAAAATTGAATGATGCTTCATTTTTATTTAAACTTTGCTCTATAAAAGTCACTGAAGGATTCTGCTCTGTGGACTTGTTTGTTGATATAGTGCCAGAGAAAGGGCCTCTAGGGTGTCCAAGCAGAGGAGAAGCACTGGCTCAATGAAGTTATGTTTAATAGAACATTCTGTGCTCTGGGCCCAGGCCTGAGCCGTGATTGGTTGCCAGGGAAAGTCTCCCTGGCGAATCCTACGGCTTCGGTTCTATGGGAAACAATGTCCTCCATTCAGTGGAGAATTCTTCCACAAGTCAGCAAACCTCCCTGTAGCTGCCCCTTAGTGCCTTAGACCCCACTGTACAGAGCTGGGATATGAACTTCTTGATCTCAGATACAGTACGGGGAATTTCTACTCCCACCTCAGCTTGATGATGTGATGTTATTGTTCATCTTTCAGTGATGGGTCCTTTCCATACGACTCCGTTCCGTGGCAGCAAAATACCAACCAGGCCCCAGGCTCATTGTCGGTCGTAACAACCGTGTGGGGGGTTACCAATACATCGCAAAGTCAGGTGAGACACAAAAACAACTTGTACTAATGTGCTAAATGCTCCCTTTTGAACATCTCTGTTGCACTGTTAGTAACATGGACAGCTGAAGGTTTTGTAATCCTGTTGTTTTTGAATCAGGTATTGGGAAACCCCATGGCCAACAGCAACAACCCTATGAACCCTGGAGGCAACGGAATAGGGTCCGGAATGTCGGCCAGCAACCCGGGGATCAACTCGCCTCAGTTCCCTGGCCAACAGCAACAGTTCTCAGCCAAAGGGGGCTCCAACCAGGCCTACATGCAGCAGGGCATGTACGGACGAGCAGGGCACCCCGGAGCTGGAGGCTTCAGTGGGAGGTGAATGTTCAAAGCCCTGCACTGACAAATCAGCAGAGCAGTCCCAGACACACTGATGGGAAGATACTGCCCAAAGAGAGGAGTCTTTCCTTGCTCGATTCCATGAGAAATTCAATAAACTTGGGCAATGAGTCCTCCATTAGTGATATTTGATATTTAATTATGATGCCATGCCAACACTTAGCTCAGGGATCGCAGTCTTCCAAGAGTTTTCTCAAAAGAGATGATATCACCTTCACATAGTGCCAAGCAGACAGAGAGTGTGTAATGATTAAATAGATAGTATCTAAATATCTAATATACAGAGACAATGACATCAGATGTTTTGATTATCGACTATGTTTTAAGTGTGCCAGTAACTAAACTGGTGTTTTGTTTTTCTCAGCTACCCGGGTGGTCCAAATGCTCCAGGTGGCATAGGCATGCCCCCCCATACCCGGCCGCCGTCAGACTTTACCCAGCCTGCCGCCGCTGCCGCTGCAGCTGCTGTCGCTGCCGCCGCTGCCACAGCAACGGCTACTGCCACAGCCACAGTCGCTGCTTTGCAGGAGACCAACAAGGATATGAACCAGTATGGCCAGGTGGGTGATGTTCACACAGCCCAAGCGCTGGCACAGAGCCAGGCCAAAACAGTCCTGTTATCCATCTGCTCAATTATCCACTAATCTCCCTTACTCTTTTCTCCAGATGTGTTCCTCGTTTCAGATGGGACCCACACAGGGCTATAACAGCCAGTTCATGAACCAGACTGGACCCCGGGGCCCACCAGCCATGGGGGGAGGCATGAACCCAGCTGCCATGGGGGCCGGCATGAATAGCTCCAACTTGAGCGGACCACCAATGGGTATGAACCAGCCTCGGGCCCCAGGGATGGGACCCTTTGGGGGCCATGGCCAGAGGATGCCCCAGCAAGGCTATCCTGGCCCAAGGCCCCAGTCTATGCCCATGCAGGGCACCAAGAGGCCCTATCCTGGAGAGGTGAGAACACTCTCAGTCAACGGTTTTTAAAATTCTGTTGTGGTTTCACACACTTCTTGACATACTATAAGTCCGAAAATTGGACAGAAGTACAAATTTCAATAAAACATATTGTGTCCATATATACTCAGTTTTATATGCCTTGATATGCACATTTATATGCACAGTTCACATTGGTAAGGTGTAAGGGAGAAACAGAAACATTTGTTTTAAATTTTTTCGCCACACTATTAATTTATAACTTTAATATCATCATTGTCTATAAATACTTCCACTATGATTAAAAATCTCTCTCTTTAGCCCAACTACGGGGGCCAACAGTTTGGACCTAATGGCCAGTTTCCTAACCAGCAAGGGCAGTACCCCAACCCTAATGGCTCCAGAGCATTGCCCTCACCCAATTACCCTGGTCAGAGAATGCCAGGCCAGCAGGGCTCAGGCCAGTACCCTCCTTCAGGAGTGGCCATGGGCCAGTACTACAAGGTAAATATAATAGAATAGGAAATGTAGTAGAGCTCATGTTTCTCATATTTCAGACTGCAAAACAGAGAGAGTGTTTTTTTTCTCCAGCAGGAGCCATTCAATGGGCAGAATAACAGTTTCTCTGGAGGTGGTTATTCCTACACTCAAGGCAATGGGGTAGGCCTCCCTTTTCTTCCCCTTTTTTGTTTTCTTAGTGTGTAACTTCTGAGCAAATTACCTATAAATAAATAAATATGTGCTAAGGAATATGTATGAATACAGACTTCAGTAATGAGCATATAGTAAATGTTTTTTTTCCTTGTAGCCTCCTCGGCAGGTTGTGAACTATCCTCACTCGCCAGTTCCTGGGAACCCCACGCCACCCATGACTCCCGGAAGTAGTATCCCTCCATACCTTTCACCCAACCAGGATGTCAAGCCTCCGTTTCCTCCTGACATGAAACCAAACATGACGTCCCTGCCTCCACCGCCGAGTGAGTGCCACAGACATAACACCTCAAATCTTTTCAATCCTACTACTTGTCTCTTTATTAAGCACTCAGTCGGAGTCAGAACACCCTAGACGGCCCTTTTGGTCCTTTCAATACCTTCAGCTGGGTGAGAAAAAGTCTCAGCGCTCATTTATTTTACCTCATTCATTTTTAACATCCACTCCGAGCAGATTCATAATGCATGGATTTGAGTGAGAAAGTTGAAACTGTGTGACCCCAAAGGCAAAGTTTTCTGCATATCCCGCATGCCTGTTAAAAAACTAACACTCTGCCGCGCAACGGTGTGTGTGTTTGTGAGCTAATGATGTGTGTTGCTTTTAGCCAACCCCAACGAGGAACTACGGCTGACCTTCCCCGTGCGGGATGGGGTGGTGCTGGAGCCTTTCAGATTGGAGCACAACCTGGCCGTCAGCAACCACGTCTTCCACCTGCGGCCCTCCGTCCACCAGACCCTCATGTGGAGGTGTGTGTGTGTGTGTGCTGTATGTGAATATGTTTGATGATGGTTCGTGCATGGTTAGGTGGTTAGTGTTTGACACTGCTGTCCCTTACGCAGTAGGTGTTGTTAGGGTTAATCCAATAATTATTCCACATCTGCAACATGATTCGTGCTCTGGATTTGAGCGTGTGCCAAATACATAAATGAAAATGTAGATGTATTTGTATAATACGGACAATATTTGTGAATTTGGGTTCCAGTATAAGATAAACCACATTTTACATATGCATTTTATATAATATTTTGGAAAATATGCAGGAAAATGTAGGTAAAACTTGTTTTGTAACAAGATAGACACTGAATAAGTGTACTGAGCTGAGTTTTGCAAAATATACCCCAAGTATGAGTAAATACCTGTTTGTTGATAACAAAACCGTTGCAAGTGTTACTGTTACTTCATTCAAATGCAGTGAGAGCTTTCAAATACCGACAGATTTACTTTTCATTGATAAAAGACTGATTGAAAAGTTAACTGATTGTTGTTGTCAGGTCTGACTTGGAGCTCCAGTTTAAATGCTACCACCATGAGGACCGGCAGATGAACACCAACTGGCCGGCGTCGGTGCAAGTCAGTGTCAATGCCACACCGCTCACCATCGAGAGGGGCGACAACAAGACCTCCCACAAACCCCTCCACTTAAAGCACGTTTGTCAGCCAGGAAGAAACACCATCCAGATCACAGTCACGGCCTGCTGCTGCGTGAGTACAGCTGCACCGCACTTAATGGCCATGTTTTTGAATAATGCATCGTCTCTCATTTTAATGGCAGTGCTTGAGCACTCTTGTACAACATATGATACTAAATGAGATAACACTGATTTGCTTGAGCAGCTTGCTTGTGTAGGATCCTCCACTGTGTGTGTGTGTATGTAAATTTGGTATCAGTTTCGTGATCTTCCGCTGGAGAAGCAAACGGTACTAAGGACCTATCATTATCCCACAGCACTAACGGAGAGATTTGATGGTACGGGGGGCTCACTGGCATATGTTAACATGTGTCTGCTCTTGTTCCAGTCACACTTGTTCGTGCTGCAGCTGGTGCACAGGCCATCAGTGAGATCCGTCCTGCAGGGCCTGCTGAAGAAGAGGCTCTTGCCTGCAGAACACTGTATCACTAAAAGTAAGAGAACACTCTGAGAGCATATGTGTATATACAGTCATGGCCAATATTATTGGCACCCCTGGAATTTTTCCAGAAAATGCACAATTTCTCCCTGACGACTATTGCAATTACAAATGTTTTGGTATACAAATGTGTATTTCGTTTATGTGCATTGGAACAACACAAAAAACTGAGAAAAAAGCCAAATTTGACATCATTTCACACAAAACTCTTTCACAGACACACAAAAAAAAGTTATTGGCACCTTTTCAAAATTGTGAGTAAATCGTTTAATTTCAAGCATATGATGCTCGTTTAAACTCACATGTGCCATGAAACAGATGCTGGCAATGTAGTAATCACTCCTGAAGCCAGTTAAAATGGAGAAAAGTTGGCTCAACCATTTTGTTGTGTGCCTGTGTATGCCATACTAAGCGTGTAGAACAAAAAGAAGAGCAGGGAATTGTCTCAGGAGTTGAGAACAAAAATTGTGGAAAAATATCAACAATCTCAAGGCTGCAAGTCCATCTCCAGAGATCTTCATGTTCCTTTGTCCACTGTGCGCAAAACAATCAAGAATTTTACAACACATGGCACTGTAGCTAATCTCCCTGGACGTGGACGGAAGAGAAAAATTGATAAAAGACTGCAACACAGGATAGTCCGAATGGTGGATAACTACTCTGCAGACTCAGGGTGCAACTATCAGTCGACATCTGAACGAAATGAAGCGCTATGACAGGAAACCCAGGAGGCCACAGAAACATAAAAAAGCCAGACTGAAGTTTGCCCAAATGTACTTGAGGAAGTCAAAATCCATCTGGGAGAACATCTTGTGGACAGATGAGACCAAGGTAGAGCTATCTGGTAAAGCACATAATTCTACTGTTTACAGAAAACGGAATGAGGCTCACAAAGAAAAGAACACGGTAACTACATTCAAACATGGTGGAGGTTCAATGATGTTTTGCTGCCACTGGCACTGGGTGACTTGACTGTGTGCAAGGCATCAAGAAATCTGAAGACTACCAAAAGACTTTGGGGTGCAATGTAGGGTCCAGTGTCTACATCGGAGTTTATGGGTGTTCTAGCAGGACAATGATCCGAAACATGACCCGAAAAGCACCCAGAAATGGTTGAGTACACAGCGCTGGAGAGTTCTGAAGTGGCCAGAGTCCGGATCTAAATCCAATCGAACACTTATGGAGAGATCTCAAAATTGCTGTTGGGAGAAGGCACCCTTCAAATCTAAGAGACCTTGAGCAGTTTGCAAAAGAATAGTGGTCGAACATTCAAGTTGAGGGGTGTAACAAGCTTATTGATTGATAGGAAGCGACTGGTTTCAGTTATTTTTTCCAAAGGGCGTGCAGTCAAATATTAAATTGAGGGTGCCAGTAACTTTGGTGGGCCCATTTTTGAGTTTTTTGTGAAATTATGTCATATTTGGCTTTTTCTCTCTGCTTTTTTTGTATTGATCCAATGCACATAAAGGAAATAAACATGTGTGTACCAAAACATTTGTAATTGCAATAGTTTTCTGGGAGAAACGGTGCATTTCCTTTTGGCCATGACTGTATATGAGACACATAAATATTACATATAGGTACCCCATGCATTTACATGTTTTGTTTTTTGTTTTCTTTGGTATGCGCTGTCCTTTTTAACCACACCGGGGGGCGCTTTCTGCATTCTATGATAATTCAAGTCGTGTGACGTCGTCGTGCGCGATGCAGGAAAAAGTCCGAAAGAATCGTTAGAGGAACCAATAACGCCGGAGGTAAAAGATTCTGGTGCTTTGCAAAATTAAAACTGGTTCTAAATCGGAACCGGGTTTCGATTCCCACCCCTATTTGGTACCATGAAAAAAGTTCACCCCATGGTAAAAAAAGAAATGCATAGATGTAATATCTTGTATTCATCTTAGGAACCTTTAAATAGCCTGTATATATAGAAACAGAAAATGTATCCAAATAATATTAGAACACTTAATTTGTGAATTTTTTATTATTTTATATCACCTGTTACTGCTGGTATTGTTTGCACAACCATTTGCTGTGCTCTTCGTATACAAACTGATTGCACACCTTACAGATGAACTTGGTTTTCTTGTCCTTTGATCTGGGACAAATGTAGCATCTCTTGCTCTTTACTGAATGGATGGTGCAACACCAGTGTTTGCTGGATGTCAAATAGGTCAAATGCATTCAAAGCAGCGCTCTCAAGCATTCCATAGAAGACTCTTATGGGCCAACGGTTTGTTTCTCTTGCCGTGATGTACAAGCTGCACATTTGATCATGACTGTCCACACCACCCTTTTCCTTGTTGTAGAAAACACTGATTTCTTCTTTTCCAGTATCCTCATCAGTCATTTTTTTTCAGAATGAAGTGTGGACAGGAACACCACCCTCTTGTTTTTCTTTGGAACAATGGACGAGTGAAATTGTCCCCACAATGCCTTCACACGACAATCCCTGGGAAGGTGGAGACACTGGAAAACAGGTGGAGATTTGAATATTCAAAGACTGATGTCATTGTAAATTACTGTAAGATGGGAAGGATCAATGCCCAGCTCAGGTCCAGCTGGGGAGACGATCCTCCACTGGACCACAAGGCTGTTTCATTCTTTAATAAGAATACAGCAAGCTGCATTTCCCTGACTGCGTTTGAATATTTTGGCTTAGAAAAGTCTCAGACTTCACGACAGGGTCAAATAGACCCCACGGTACCACACAAGGGTTAAAATATGTTCTCTGTAGAGGATGTGTTTTTGTTTTCACTTAGAAAATCAACAAAACTTGTCATTTGACTAAAGTGCCCGTGTGCATCATAGATCACTGTGTATGAAAAACATGGGACATGTTTTTACCCTGTATCCTGACATTGTATAAAAACAAATGTGGGTGTGCACAAGTGATATACAGTCACGGTCAATATACAGCAGGAGCAAAACTTAGCCAGATCATTTTCACTCGCCTTTTCTCTCTTGCTCTCTCATCCCTCTTCTAGCACCAGACAAACACACCATAGCTGACATGTATAAAATACCAACAATACTGCACCCCCAAAATGGGTCTTTCTGCAAAGAGAACAAGAAGAAGTCACCAATCTTCTCAAATAATTCCAATCCAGCTCAACACACAGACACATGGTTACTTTGCATACATATGCTTATGTGGATACTGGACTTTGAAAAGAAAACACTTGGGCGTCTCCTAGCTTTAGGAAATGTGAAAGCCTTATTAGCCAGAGTAACTGGACCAAAGGCTATGGAGGATGTAATGACACAGGCTGGCTTGGGATTTCAAGCTGTAAATGCAACCTGATTGCATAGAGTTCAAGCATCGTAGCTGCTTGCAGGATGCCATTAGAGAAGCATACCCACAAAAACTGGACTTAAAAAGCCCTGAAAGGAGACCCAGTAGGGGAAGCTGTAAACCTCTCTGCTTATGTACAAATAAATAAGAAGAAATAAATAAATAAAATATAATAAAGCAGTAATAAATAGGATAAGTGAAAATACAGTATATTGCATAATTAAAGGGGACATATTATGCAAAACTCACTTTAGTTATAAAAGGTCTATGGGCTACACAACATGTTCATGAAGTTCTTTGCACAAAATCACTCTCACAAAGAGATTCACCAGCTTTATTCTTCACAGTCCCTTTCAAAATGAGCTGTTTAAGGGCTCTGTCACTTTTATGCAAATAAGCTATTGCTGGCCACGCCCCACCCATCCCATGCTAACGCTGCGCGTTTACCACACCTGAAAATGGCAGAAAACAGAATTGCTATCCAGCCCTATATGTTCAACTCTGAGTTGGACCCGGAGCCAGTTGAACACAACACTTCATGACTGACTTGCCTTTGCCTGTAGCCACAGCGCTCAGCGTCTTATGCTCGAAAAACCAGCAGACAAACATGGCAGATCTTCAACTCATCTAGTGGGTGGGGCTCGACCGATGAGGGGTGGTTCTATGCAAATTTCCCCATTATTGCGTCACTATGGAGGGGCTCATAGAAGCATATGATTCCTGACACCAAAATCTTTCAAATGATTCACAGAAAACAGATGGATTTTTTTTTTTCACGCTGGGAGCAGTAGAGACCCAAATGGAAATACAAAAGGATGCAAAAAGTGAATTTTGCATAATATGTCCCTTTTAAGGTAAAAAGTTGAAATAAAAATTGTAAAATAAAAATGAATAAGATAAAATGGAAATGAAACCAAAAATAAAAGAAAATTAAAAGAAACTGCAAAGTTGCAAACTCAGGGTTAAGTGCCTTTTGAAAAAATGTGTGAGGAGAATCCATTATTAAGAGATAAATTATTAAATTTAGTGAAAAGATCTTTGTGGGATGCCATGAGAGAAACATACCCACGAAAACTGGACTTGAAAGCCCTGAAGGGCGACTCAGTAGGGGAAGCTGAAAATCCCTCTGCTTATGTACATCGAATGAAAAAGAAGTAGAGAGCAGAAGCTGGACAAGATCCAGTTCAAGACGACCTGATAAAAGTGGTTTTCCATACAATGATTCTAGATGGACTTCCAGAAAAGGTAAAGGCAAAACTGGAAGATGTGGTGGGACGGAATTAAATTCAATTATATTTTTTTTAATATAGGGCATTTTACAACCAGGTTGTCACAAAGCAGCTTTACTGAGTCCAGGTCCGAGCCCCTAGTGAGTAAGCCAAAGGCGACAGAGGCGAGGAAAAACTCCCTCAGCTGGAGGAAGAAACCTCGGGAGGAACCGAGACTCAAGAGGGGAACCCGTCCTCCTCAGGTTGACCCGGCGAGAGAAGGAACAACAATCTTTATGGGGATGAATAACAAGAGAGGGCTTCAGTGAACAAGATTATAGACAGACAGGCCCTCTATGGCTAACAGAGTTGGTTTCACTAAGAGTCCAGAGAGGTAAATATTAGTGATAAGACTTTTGATGAGTTTGTGGCTCATGTGGTGCATGCAGTGGACAAATACAGACAGGCAGAGGAAAAGGTCAAAGATCAGGAAAGAGAAGTTTTCCGGAAAGTGGCTCAGCTGCAACTGGGAGAACTCACCGGAAAAAAACGAGAAAAAGGAGAAACTCCAAGCTGCAGTAGCAGAGCGAAAGCCTGATGATTTAATTCTATGTTCCCCAACAGTAGAACAATGCCATGAGGACTCAAAGTCCTCAAGAAATTAGCGGAGGGGGAAAAAAAGTCTCACAGGTAAAATTACAGTACTGTCAACCGCAGGTAGAGTACCTGAGGAGCTGTTTATGTGTGAGTTTGACAAACTGCACTTGATTAATATCAGCAAATGAACTAATCAAAGATCAGAGTAAAAATAAACATTGTGCAACATCATCAAGAAACATCATATTAAATACACCCACAAATGGTAAAGCCTGTGACTGCAGTTAATTCAGCAATTTGGAGTTTAATTGGAGTTATCACAGCTAAAAATTCCTAGAGAGAGAAGCATATGTAATGTGATCATGATTATTACTTCCTACAAAGTGAGCCACATAGAAACTATTGGTTGACGTAAAAGGATAAAAGAGGTCAAGAGAAAAACATGGTTACTAATTAACTGTAGTATGTAGCTTGACAGTTACCTTGCTCTTTGCCAAAATACCCTTTATTACTAAAACATTCTGCGTTATCTGATGTTTAGTATTAAGCAAACAGGAATATTTTTTTCATCAACAGAATAAAACATTTACACTCAGGTTGGGGCTATCGCTGTATTTTTACAGTTTGTTATTTATGTATTTTTTGTTACATATTTCATTTTCTTGTTTTGATTTCAGTGCAGGAGTAAACATACAAATTACTTAATTATATACACCTACTTTATATCTACACTCACTGTCAATGCAGCATCAGATAAACTATTACCAATTTTATATCTGCAAGGTGGACAAACAGGTTAGATGTGACTAATTGACTGGACAGTAAGGAGACACAATGTTTAAAACCTCCAATAGCTCTGCTGTGTGAGATACACTCTGTGCATCACAGATAAACTAACACGCCACTACTTTGCATGTACTATGTATGTATTCACATTACATGTAGACTACAAACACCCCAACAATATTTCAGTAGTTTCATAATGGATTATATTACTAAACTTCATAAAACTGACTTCTTCAAAGCAAGTGCATATGTATTAGAAACCAAAGTGATAGAAAACCACAATGATAGATTATTTGTTTACTAATAATATACAGATAGTTCTAACAACCTCTCTAACATCCTCATTCACCTCATTTGGCTCCACAGAACAATATTAATCTTTTCTGCATGCCTGTGCCTTTGGAGCCTTTAATGTGTAAAGACCTAAAGCATGAAGGCACAGTAAAAAGCCAGGCTGTTTTTCTAAAATTGCCGCAGAGAAGGCAGCAGAGATGGTCTACTTTCAGAAGTTTTTTCCCCCAACAGTTACGTATATATCTGAACATTTCCAGCACTTCTGAGGAAATGGGTATAAAGCGTGTCTCTCTCTATGAACTGTGTATGGTTTATGTGAAAGCACACTAACTGAAAAAAGAGACCGTAACCTGACTTCTGCTGGCATGCTCTCCAGCTCTGATATCACCTTATCCCACACTCTCCTTAGGAAGGTACCCTGAAGATACCCTCTCTCCCTCACTCTCACTCTCTGACAAGCCCTCATGGTTTTGGCAGCCTCATTTTAGAGTGTGAATGAGGAGACAGCAGAGAGAATAAATGGTCATTACCACTAGAACCATGTGGAGACCTTGGCTCCAGAATGAGCTGCCTGTAGAGGCTGCGTGTTGTGCGTGTGAACACAGTTAAATTGTACATGATTAAGCTGGTCATTGTGTTGGTGGTGAGAAAATGTGTCCTTGTCTACACATGTATATTTGTTTGCATATATATATTTGTGTGCTAATGTGTACATTCACATTGTGTCAAGAAATGGGTCTCCATTGCTTGATCCCTTATGGAGAGCAGGCCATGTCATACGGCTCCACAGTATAACATGTTATTGAATAACCAATGCACAAATATGTATATGTTTGAATATGCCTGATCAGATTAAATGGTATGATTTGTTGAATTTCTATAGCAGTGCTTGAAAGTTCGTGAAGCTTTTAGAATGTTCTATTTTTAGAATGTTCTATAAGTCCTAAGAGAACCCAATTAAACAATTGAGACAAAATCATTATACTTTATTACATGTCAGTTATGATCACAAATATTACACATCTGTGAATGACAAATCTTTAAGTTTAGCAGTTAATCTGAAGGTGAATTTTTTTTTTCAGTCAATGAAAAGAGGAAAAAAGGAAAGCAAAGCATTCCAGCATAAGAACCCTATACCATGTGTGAAACCGTGGTGGTAGTATCATAGATTTGTTTTGCTGCACCTCATCCACAAGTTGTTCTGTTAAAAATGGTCAAAGAAGAATGAAGCTAATATTTTTGAATGACCAAGTCAAGGTCCTGATCATAGACCCAATAGAAATCTTTTGGAAGGATCTGAAGAAAGAGTTAATGTGGGGAAAATGTGCAGCACTGATCAACAGTTATGGGAAATGTTCAGCTGCACAGATTCACATACTTTTGCCATTACCAAATATGTTATATTGTAAAATTAAAAGGTTTGGAAAATTTTAAGCACCACTGTAAGTGAAAATAAGAACATGCCCTCCACAGAGAACACACCTAAATATGACAAAAATGACAAATAAAATAGAAATTGTGTTATAATATTTGCACAGGCCAAATTTTTATTTTTTCAATATGTTAATAAACAGTAGTTAAATGTGTTGTCCTTAGGCTAGTCAGCCATTAAAACTTCCTGTCTAATAAAGTGTATGTTCCTCTCATACTACCAAAACAGCTCAGACCAGTCACAACACGAACTTTACAGGACCCCTGAAGATGTGCTGTGATGTCTGGCACCAAGATGTTAGCAGCAGATCTTTAAAGTCCTGTAAGATGCAAGATGGATTCTTCATGGATCTGACTTGTTTGTCCACCAAGATTCTGATGGTGGATGACCCTGTGGTAAACCCCCTTCCTGCTGGGGTACTGCTACAACCCATAGTAATACCAAACCCAGAAGTAGACATTAATAGTTTCAGAGTGTTAATTAAGAATGAGTCTCTGAGAAAATCAACTATGCAAGTTGGCGCAGTCATTGGACACAATCATCTAGTGGATTCATTTACTACTCTTCCTGCTAAAGAGGCAAGCCCCTCAGAGTTTGATGAGAGTCTCATTAACTTTGAAGACTCACCAATCTCTGAAGAATGGAAAAATCGACTTAGTCAGCAATGGTCACAGAGATCCCATGTCTTCTCCACGCATTAATGGGATGGGGCTTAGCAAAAAGAGAATTCAACTGTCTGATTTCCGGCCTTTTCTTGAGTGTTCATATTGGTTAGCTCCTGCGGACATTGAATATGTACATCTACAACATATTCAGTGTCTGCAGGAGCTAACCAATGTGAACGCTCATGAGCTGGCATCAGAACAGAATCCCGTAGCCCCTATGCCTCACTTATAATAGAGGTGAGGGAAAAAAATGTGACCATAAGAATGTGTATAGATTACAGGCTTCTGAACAGTAAGACCAATTTCTGATCAGTATACAACACCTTGCATTGAGGATGCACTGAACAAATCAGGAAGCAGGTGGTTTTCTGTTCTTGACCTGAGGAGTGGCTATTACTAGATAGCCATGGCTGAAGAAAACAAGGAAAAAACAGCCTTCATCTGTCCTCTAGGAGAGGATGCCACAGGAAATCACAGGGACTCCAACAACATTTCAGGTTGATGGAGAAGGCTGTAGGAGACCTGAATTTGCTACAGCAGCTGGTATATTTGGATGACCTGATTGTCTTTGGGATGTCTCTGGAAGAACATGAAGAAAAATTGATCAAAGTCCTTGATCATTTTGGAGAATGTGGGTTGAAACTTTTAGCTGAAAAGAACCAAATCTGTTTGCCTGAGACAAGTATCTGAGACACGTTGTTTTTGCTGACATTTTTACATCAGTGTGTTATCTGACCCTCCAAAAACTGTATCATGCCAAAAACTGTATCATGCCAATTACCGGAGATAATGCTACAGGAGGTGTCAGATTTCCCTTTAAGAGGAATGATGGTGTAGAGCCCACTGTCACCATTCAAGATAAAGTTTACCCATCCCAGACACAGAGCAAAAGAAGATTTATGCTCGACGATTCATCAGCTGGTGACTTTGATCCTGAGCATCAGGCCTTGCAAGAAACTGAATCAGAACAGGAGTTAGATTCTGAAACTGAAACTGATAAAGAGCTCGAAACCATTATGCCACCAGAAACGAAAGTGTTGGTTTGATCAGATACTCATCCAAAGAGATCACTGAAACCAACAATTACATTTACCTATAATGAGCAAGGTAGTTCTAAGTATCAACAACTAATAATAGTACATAGAGGAGTTATTATTAAGATAGTAAAACACTGAGATAGGTGTATGAATAAACCCTTGTTACTCTTAAGTTCAGAAAGTTCAGAAGTTAGTGTCTGAAGAAGATAAACAGACATTTTAAAGGAAGTGAGGGTGTAACCAAGTAAAAAATTTTATAAAGTTTCTAAATTGTATTTCCTATTGTGTTCAGATCTTTTATTTTATTTGGAGGATGTGTATTAATTTACCTTGTTTACATTTTAGTTGTCCTTTATATTTCTATTTGTGTTTATTGTCCAATCAAAAGTCTGTATACAAGTCATGTCAATGCAAGCAGGGCGCAGCAGGGCAGGAATCACGGGTTGAAGATATGGCTCAAGAGAGCTGAGAGTTTGATGGGGTAGAATCACCAAGTCAAAACAGAAGAACTACAGAGTGACATGAACCTGGTCAACTGTTTGCCCAGTGTAACGTGGTGGATGAACCCAATCGCAGATTAAACCACGCGGTTGCTATGAGAACGCTCTCAGCAGAGAGTAGAGATTCCCACCGGGAACCTGCATTCTCAAACACACACACACACAGTGTATATAAAGAGAGAGAAAGAAACTGAGTACTCACAGTACCAGCTGGAGACGAGGTGAGTTGAGGTGGGCATGGACTCAATGTCTGAGCACTGGTTGCTTACCACTTCCTTTTTAATATACAGAGTGCCGCGCGTCATTTCCAGTGCCCTGTGTGCATCATGTGACTGGTGTGTGTGACAGTATCCCCCCCTCCAGGACCGTCACAAGACAGATCCAACTGAGAGGATACCCAACGACGGTAGTCCTGGATGAGAGATGGGTCCAAGATGAAGTGTCCAGGGACCCAAGACCATTCTCCTGGACTGTAGCCTTCCCAGTCAATGAGGTAATGGGCGCCCCAACAACGGCGTTGCGAGTCAAGGATCTGCCAGACAGTGTAGGCAGGACCACCATCAATGATCCTGGGTGGAGGAGTTGCAGGTTCCTGGGGAGACAGAGGAGAAAAGAGAACAGGTTTGAGCTGGGAGATGTGAAATACTGGATGAACCCGGATGGAGGCAGGCAACTGGAGCTGGTAGGTGATAAGGTTTATCCGGTGGGTGATCTTATAAGGCCCGATGAAACATGGTGAAAGTTTCTGGGATTCTGTGCACAGGTGAAGGTTCTTGGTGAAGAGCCAAACTCTGTCACCCACATGGAACAACAATCCCGGAGGGTGCCGACGGCGATGCTGTTGGACATCTGGATGGATGGAGTTGCCAGAGTCATCGGCACCTGCAAACCATCTGTTAGGCCAATCTACGTCAACCTTGATGGTCGAACATTGGAGGCTGGAAACCATGGCATACCTCAAACGGACTGAGAAACACAGTGGCAGACGAGGTGTGGAGGTTGTGTTAGAGCTCAGCCCAGATGAGGTAGCGGGCCCAGGAGCACTGCCGATCAGCCACAAAGCATCTCAAGAAGCGCTCCGGCTGTTGGTTGGCCCGCTCCATCTGACCATTAGTTTGGTAGTGGTAGCCAGATGAGAGACTGCAGGTGGAGTTGATCGGATGGCAGAAGGCCTTCCAGAACTTGGCAGTGAACTGAGGCCCTCTGTCTGAGATGATGTCCTTGGGAAACCCATGCAGGCAGACTACATGTTCAATGACTAGCTCAGCAGTAGTCTTGGCAGTGGGGAGTCCGGGCGAGGGCCAACAGATGAACAGCCTTGGAGAAGTGGTCAATGATGGAGAGGATGGTGTTCTTCCCGTTTGACCACGGCAGCCCAGTGATGAAATCCAAGGCGATGTGCGACCAGAGATGGTGAGGTACCGGAAGGAATTGGAAGTCCCCAGGTGAGGGTTGATTGGTAGACTTGGCCCTGGTGCACACCGCACATGCCTGGATGAACTCTCAGCCATGCTGGACCACCAGAAGACCTGTTGGATAAGTTGAAGGGTCCTCTGATAACCGGGATGTCCAGCGACCGCCGAGGAGTGACTCCATCTGAGGGCTTTTGTTCGTAGATTGGTGGGCAAATAGAGGCATCCAGACAGGGATGCCTGCCGGAACAGGCTCCATGGTCTGTCCCTGGCAGACCATCTCTTCTAACTCCCAATGGAGCAGAGATGATGAGTTGTGGTGGCAGGAGAGGTGCGGGTTATGACAGATGAAAATTAAACTGTTCAAAGAATAGTGACCACTGTGCCTGCCTGGGGTTGAGCTGTTTGGCTTGCTGTATTGAGATGAGGTTCTGGTGGTCCATCCAGGCTGTAAATGGGTCACTGCCACCCTGGAGACAGTGACACCATTCTTCCAGTGCCCACTTGATGGCCAGCAGCTCGTGGTCCCCTACCCTGTATCGCTGCTGAGTGGGATTAAACTTTCTTGAGAAAGTTTTCATGGGTGTAGTTTCTGGTCTGGACCTCATTGTGACAGGATGGCTCCTACACCCACATCGGAGGTGTCCACTTCCACAATGAATGGCTTTGATGGACCGGGTTAAGAAAGATGGGTGCCATGGTGAACAGATGACAGAGGTGGTGGAAGTCTTGAGTGGCTTCAGTGGTGAGGGTGAACCGGTTCTTGAGGGCAGTAAGAGGTGCCGCAACCAAACTGAAGCCCCAGGTAAAGCGACGGTAGAAATTCACAAACCCCAGAAAGCACTAAATCTGCTTAAGCATTTTGGGTAGAGGCCAATCACGCACAGCATCCAGCTTCTGGGGATTCATGGCCACACCCTTGTCGGAGATGACGAACCCCAGGAATGTGGTGGAGTGCTGATGGAAAGTGCACTTCTCTAACTTGCAGAACAATTGGTGGGCCAGCAACCCCTTAAACACTGCTCTCATGTGCTGGGTATGCTCCACAACGGTCTTAGAATAGATTCATTTATGAACTGCTGGAACACAACCGAACTGTTGCAGAGTCCAAACAGCATAACGAGGGTTTTGTAGTGGCTGGTGGGAGTTTTGAAGGCCGCCTTCCACTCGTTGCCCTCCCTGATGCTTACGAGGTTGAAGGCATTCCTAAGGTCCAACTTAGTGAAGATAGAAGCACCAGAGAGGGCATCCAGGGCGGTGTTGTTGAGTGGAAGAGGGTGACAGTTCTTGATGGTGATGTTGCTCAACCCCAATCGTCGACACATGGGCAGAGGCCCCTGTCCTTCTTTTTAATTTAGAAGAACCCTGCAGCCGCAGGAGAAGAGGAGGGCCTGATGGTCCCATGGCGCAGCCCTTCCATGATGTATTCATCCATGGCCTTTTGTTCTGCCAGTGAGATAGAGTACAGGCAGTACTGTGCCAGGCTGGAGGTCAATGGAGAGGTCATAGGGCCAGTGAGGAGGCAATTTGGTGGCCCTATGTTTACTAAATACCTCAGCCAGGTCACAGTACTGCATGGGAATGGCTTCTGTGTCGACGTCGGGGGCCTCTGACTCCCCAGAACATGTCTCAGTCAGCGCCTGGAGGAGGTTGTGCAGCAGGAGCCAGAGGTTTCCCAGGATGATGGGTGGTGAGGTAAGCGAGTTGACTAGGAGTTGGAGGTCTTCGTGATGATCGTGAATGGTGATGGAGAGAGGTGCGGTCTGGTGGGTGATGGGACTGCAGGCTAGGGGGCCAACCGTCAATGGCGGTGATGGTAAATGGCTGAGATAATGCCTTGAGCGTCACACCCAATTGGGTAGCATAAGCTTGGTCGATGAAATTCCCTGCCGCCCCTGAGTCAACAAAGACACGTTCAGGTGATACAGTCGGCATGGTGGTGGAGGCGTTAATCTGGCCAGGTGAGTTTCTCCCCGTATTCACCTGGCTTGACCGTTTTCCGGAGGGAGAGGGCAGACAGCACGATGGTGATCGGGGAGGTGCAATAGGCACGGCAATAGCGCCAGGCCCTCTCCACTGGTGTTAGGGAGGCGTGGGTTCCTTGGCTCCAAAGTGGTCCACTGGCTGAAGCGAAGAGCCGACTGGTTCCAAATGGGTGGTGTTCTTGGGCTGGGGACTCGCTGGTGGCAGGGCACAATTGGCAGGCTTGGGACGAGAGCTCCTTCGCTGGTCTATCCTGAGTTGAATAAGACCCTCGAGAGTAGAGGGGAGCTCTCACCTGACTAGTTTGTCCTTCAAGCAGTTAGCCAGCCCCTCTTACAGGCTGTTCAGGGAGCTGAGTTGCCCCAGGTTGTCTGCACTGCCAGGGTGCGAAATTCAGCAGCATAGCGATTCACCGAGCAGTCTCCCTGCCGCAGATGGTATAAGCGAGAGTCGGTCTCCATCTTGCTGTCTGGGTGTTGGAAGGTGGTCCTGAGCTGAGTGGTGGACTCTGGACAAGAGTAGGCAACATCATTATTTGCTCTCAGTATCTAACTACTGGTCTGAGGGGTAGCGCCTAGGCTGAAACTTAAAAAATGAGATTATATTAGTGAGAAAGACCTTGCACTTGCCGTCTAAACCATTCCATTTTTCAGGTAATGCTATTTTGGGTTCGTGAGAGGTGGAGGAGAGATAGGAACGGACTGCTGACCATGGAGCCCGTGACTCGGCAGTTATCTCCTGATGAGACTGATCCAGAGTCGCGAGCTGCTGGTGGAGCTGTTCTATATCCCCTTGAGTCACAAAGGACTCTCAGAGAGCCTGCTGCAGCCCAGCAATTTCCTGTTTCAGTCTCTCGATCTCGGCTGCCTGCCGAGCCATGGTCTCACACAACACAGAGAAATCCACTGGACTCACAGGGGGTTCAGACGTTCTGACTCGAACCTGGTCAACTGTTTGCCCAGTGTAGCATGGTGGATGAACCCAGTCGCAGATTAAGCACGGGAGAGTCGGTAAACCATGCGGTTGCTATGAGAACACTTCAGCAGAGAGTAGAGATTCCCACCCGGAACCTGCATTCTCACACACACAATGTATATGAACAGAGAGAAAGAACCAAAGTACTCATGGTATCAGCTGGAGACGAGGTGAGTTGAAGAGGGGACGGACTCAATGTCTGAGCACTGGTTGCTTACCACTTCCTTGTTTATATACAGAGTGACGCATGTCATTTCCAGTGCCCCAGTTTTAGATGTGCTGGTCGCCTATTTAAGGTTCCAGTCCCTTTTGTTTGAGAGATGGTTGACAAGACCATTTATTTGTAACAACCATGAGTGAGGTGAGAATATCTTAAACTGAATATGTCGATGAGGCATTTTATATAGAAGAACTTTGGTAGTCAAATAGAAAGTGACTAACTACTGGCTAAATGACAACAACAGATTTTACCCTGATGGATATGGGTGGATATACTTTTTCCTGAAAGAAAGTGAACTTCCCTGCACTGAATTGTTTAGTTTGGACTATTATATGGACTTCTAGGTGGATTTAACGGACATTGTGTGTGATACAGGTATTACACGGAGGTGTGCACACCAGTGGCGTGAGTGAACATTTGATTTTCTTTTTTCTTTTATAGTGAAGCAGCTACTTCAAAGCTGCAACGCACCTGAGCCACGAACAGGCCTGCATTGTGAGATTTCAATTTAAACTGGGTTCTTTTCATTCTAAAATGTGCCCGTTTAAGTTGAATAGAGTTCAGTTACTGTAAGTGAAACCTTAATTATTTGATGTTTATTCATTTGTTGGTTGAAAATATTATTTGTGGTATACATTGGTGTGGAAAGTAAAACATTTTTATTCTATTTTACCTGCTTACTGTGGACATTTAATTTAACAATGTTTTAATAATTTACTCAGTATACCTTTAAATAGTTTGGGATTCCAAAGTAGCATCAGAAAGAACACAGTGTAGCTCTCTCTAATCTGACAGTCCAGTTAAGGGTGCTACACCTATAATATAAAGCAGCACTACACATACACTGTATTTATGTTCTCGCTCACTCACCGTCATGAATCCGTCTAGCAGTCCTGAGTCTGGCTTAGGAGGAGCCTGCAGTCTCTCCATGGACCATTTCTCCACAATAGAGGACACCTGAGCACTTTCAGTGTTTAGGATCCGAAAGCCGGTCATGTTCACACCACTGTACTGATATGGCTCCATGTCCAGTGCAAACAGGTCCTGAAATAACATTTGATTCACAGCTGAAATCATCACAATCAGTAGATGTTGCTATATTACTGGTTTATTTGGCAAACACAACTTGCAAAGGCATGTTTGGGGTCTGAACTTTTCTTCTTTAGTGTTACACTGGAGATAAGAAGCAAACCAGATTTGTTGATACGGTTTGAGGCATTGAATGATATTGTTATCTTTAGGTTTGATCGCATAGCTTTAACAGAAATATTGGCCATCTCAAAGCCTGCATTTTATAGAAAACAGGATGGCATAATGTTAGAAACTACATAAACATGTCCAGCTGAAATTACTGAACACATTATAAAGCAAGATTGAGATTGGCAATTATAATTGGTGTACACAGGCTTCCTTACTGGATACATAAGCAAACACTGAAGTCTACTCATTTTGACTGATCAAATGAATCGAAGTAAATTCATTTTTATAAACTATAAGAACAAAGTGAAAAATAAATCACAGCCAATTAAAGAGAAGAAACAAGAAAGATTGTGTTTTCAAAAATAATGCAACCTTGAGTGTTCTGTTGTAGCCTTTTTGAGTTCTGGATAGAGCCATGAAATATGAAGCTTTTAATTTTTGCTAGATTAACCTTGAGCACCCTCCACAATTATTGGCACACCTGATAAAGGTGTGTATAAAGCCTTAAAATCAATTCTTTTTTGCTGCACTACCATATTCTCACACTGAAAAAATTAGACAAAAAATTGACCTTTAACTATATATCATTAAGAAATCATTATTTTTAACACAATCCCTGGTGCCAAAATTATTGGCACCTCTAACAATTCCTATAAAATAGATGTAACTGAAGAATTTTTGTAATTTATCATTTACTTTTGTTACTAGTAACTTTTAGTTAGTAATCCATGATTTCCTGTGTGTCTGGGGTATAAATATGATGTGACATTTCTCTTAGCCACTCTTAAAAATGACAAGAGAACACACCATTCAAGTAAAGTAGATGTGTGTTGATCTTCATAAGTCAGGAAATGGCTACAAGGCTGGATCAAGACCCAATTTTATCTTGACACCACGCACAGTGAGGAGAATGGTAACGGGGTAAAACATTCTCCAAAGCTCACTGTTAGAAAACTAAAGCAAAGAGTGGGATTTTGTGGTCACCAAGTCTCCATAACAACCATCAGACCCTTTTTGCAATCCAACAGGTTGTTTGGAAGCTATGCCAGGATAAAGCCTTTTCTGTCCTACAATCACAAGCATGCATGTATAGATTTTGCTAAATGCTACTGGGACTTCCAACTGGAACCATGCGCTTTGGTCAGATGAGACTAAGATTGAGATTTTTGGCAACAAACACTCCAGGTGAGTCTCACACAAAACAATGGACAAATATGCAAAAAAAACACCTTGTGCCAGTGTTAAGTATGGTCGACAATCTGTGAAGCTTTGGGCCTGTTTCTCGCCCTGGGAAACTTGTTCAAGTGCATTAACTCTTTGAAATAGCAGGGCATCTTAAATAAAAATCTGGTGGCTTCTGCCAGAAAACTGAAAACAGGTTATCAAAACATATTGCCAAATCAACACAGAAATGATTCACCACACAAAAACTCAACTTTTATCAAAGGCCATCTCAGTTCTCAGACCTGAATCCCATAGAAAACCTGTTGTGTGAGCTGAAGAAGGGAGTGAATAAGAGAGGACCCAGGACATTGGATGATCTAGAGAGATTGTGCAAAGAGGAATGGTGAAAAATCCCTTTTCCTGTATTCTGCAACCTTGTGAAATGTTATAGTAGAAGATTAAGTGCTGTCTTAACCTCCTTTTGCTATTGGCTGTACAAACTATTAACAGCAGGAGTGTCAATATTTTGTGGCACGTTATTTCATGTTAAAAAAATTCTTAATATAAGATTTTCCCCACTTAATACATTTTTCTCCTTTTTTCAGTGTGATATTCACTAAAAAATTTTTTTTTAAGGGGTGCCAATAATTGTGGAGGGTGCTGTAATTGTTTTTTTCTAAACAATCTGTAAAGCATTTCATAGCCCATGCTAAATTGTATTGTTATTTTTTTAGCTAAATCAAGGTTGATTAGCTGTTCATCACAGCTGCAGCCTGAAGAAAATAGATGCAGGCCTGCTGTCACACACTTCTTCAGAATCTGCCTGAAAAAGCTACAGTTATCATCAAGTATCTAGCATATTCATTTTTGTTTTTTGTATGTGCTAAAGTAGACAGCAATGACGCTACAGTGTCACTGTACTATAAATATGTCTAGGCTGCAGACAAGGTGGAAAGTAAGCATTCAGCTCTATTTGTTGTTTAATTCAAAGTAGTAATTTAATTCAAAGTAGTGGTTGTTTTATATTCAGTTACTAAGACTCACGGTCATTGCATGAAAGCACACAGTTTAGTTGCCATAAGGATTTATTTCAATGAGTTAAATATCGCAGAAGTGACTCTTGGTTTGTATTGCTTGCCAGGATGAGCAGCTGCTAGTCAGCTATGTTTATCCATTTCCCCAAGCAACCAGAGACTATTTCACTATAAAGTACTTTTAAATTCATACACTTTTTTACAGTTGCAACACGCCTTGTGTTACCATTGTCAGCATTCCCACACTTTCTTAAGCGGGACTTGAAAAAAGACTATTCAGGCCCAGTTTCCTCAAATTCAAGGACCCAACACAATAGTTTCGGACATGGATCAAGGTCAATTACTGTTCACTTAATGTAGCCTTTTCCCTTACTTGACTCTGTTTAACCTGTTTATCACATGAAACAAAGTTGCACAATGGAGACACATATGCAGACAGGAGAACACAGACTGTTTACTAACGTAAATGACTAATTGACCCCTGTCTATTTATGACTCTTTTCAAAAACTATGAAGGATTTTAAAGACCTGTGGGAACAATGCATTGTGTCTGTCATGGTTGTATCTTGGATTTAGCATTTTGGAAGGTAAAAAATACAAAAACAAAAAACTCTGATGTTAACTGAGCATACTTCTATACACTACTGACATTCTATTAAAAAGTCTACTTTATTATTACCATCATTTTTGGTGTTCTGTATTGAAAATGGCATTAAATGTGCTGAAGGACTCAAGACTTGAGACTTGCCTATACTGATCTGGTGCTGTGTGTGTGTATGTGTGTGTGTATGTGTGTGTGTGTGTGTGTGTGTGTGTGTGTGTGTACACATGTGCCTGTATGTGTATGTGTGAATAGCATCTTACCAGTGTTGTAAATATGTAGTGATAATACTCTGTCATCATCCCCATAGATAAAGCCTGTAGAACAGAAGATAAGATAAGAAATACAATAAACAGACCCACTTCACCCAAAAACAACTTAAACACAATCTCCTAGCCTTGGTATAGTACATTGTATGTAGGATATTCTGCTGAGAAAAAAGTATTTTGTCTCCCTCACCAGTGAGCCTGTTTTGTATTGATGTGTCACTATTCAACAAAGAATATATTTCTTTATCTTTAATCTTTATGCCTTCTAAGGCAGGTGGTATTAATGTTATGGCTGATTTTGTATATAATAAATATAAGGTAATTTAGTAAAGAAAAGGTAATTTAATCACCTATAGGTAATTTAAGTTTCTCACTGAGCTTTAGTCAAAGTAACGAATATGTTTGCTCGATTTGTTTACGGCTTTGAAACATCTCAACAGTGGTAATTTGATGTCAATTATAGTATCTTTTTATATTTTTCAAGAATAAGAAGGTTTATTTTGAGAGAGAGAGAGAGAGAAAAAGGGAGAGAGAGAGAGAGAGGGAGAGAGAGAGAGAGAGAGAGAGAGAGAGAGAGAAAGGGAGAGAGAGAGAGAGAGAGGGGGAGAGCGAGAGAGAGAGAGAGAGAGAGAGAAAGAGAGAGAGAGAGAGAGAGAGAGAGAGAGAGAGAGAG
>JBBJLS010000148.1:16619430-16643058 GCA_037577275.1 Bryconaethiops microstoma | reverse complement strand
CTGGAGGTAGGATTCAAACCCATGACCTCTTGGTCCAGAGGCAAGTATCCTACCACTAGGCCACCACCACCCCCATAGTTACATATATCCTTATATATAGGCCATTTTTACAAAATTCCTAAATTGAACAGAGTGATGGCAGCATATTGTTCAGAGTGATCACATGATACTACACCGGAAGAGCAGGTCCCCTGGAGCTTATGATGTGCAGCGATATTGTCGGGATGCACATCAGTCTTATGTTACAGTGCAAGCAGGCAAGGTCACCAGAGACGAGAAGCACTGCATCAGCATGTTTCCTATGTGTGAATGTGCCCTTCCTTAATATTCTAATGCTAGATCAGTGCTTGCTGTGTGCTGTGTTATGGCAGTAATGCGATTTCACCCAAATCTGGTTTACATATTCAGGCGCGGGTAGGGTAACAAGCTATGGTATGCAAGTACCATTTACCAAACCCAAGCTTGGCCTCTACCTTTCATATCAAGTGAAAGAAAAATGAAACGAGTGGAACATTAAATGGACTGTAACTCAAATCGCTTTGCAGCTGTAAAGAAGTGTGGTGTGTAGAGCGTTACGTGTGTTTGCCGTTCCTGGACTGCTGCGTTAAATGATTCCTTACAGGCCGCATTGAGCGAGGCAGCATGGGCTACAACGGCTGAGGCACGCCTTTAGACAGGCCGACGCCCTGGCGCCTGCTGAAGCTCCTTTTTGTTCTCATCCTCTTCCCAAATGCTCCATGCCGCAGTAAAATGACAAATGGCCCAGGTATGAAGTGGTCACTCAAAGCATTCTGGTTTAGCAGCCCTGTTTACTTTTTTTCTAGGATCCAGGACCGGTTTTACTCTGCACTAGCTGTATTGATTGCAAAATATCTGTTGCTGACAAAGACAGTAATGCTTGGTTTAGCCCCTATTTAAGCTTTTATAATCTTTTATAATTTATTATTCTCACTAGGTGCTGGTTTGTGGTGTTAAAAGATCAAAACATTACCCCAAGAGCCAAAAAATTGACCAATGTTTAAATTTTGCATCCTGTAATCCTTTTTTTAAATCTAGGCTAACATCATAAATCTTGCTTTTATTTCAAGCACAGTTTCAAGAAATTGTATAACTTACATTTTCAAGGTCTATTCTATTCAGTTTTTGTGAATATCGCTGCTATCATGACCAAACCTTCTTCCTCTGAAATGATAAAACATGCATAACTTCACCGTAATCATCCTAACCTCACTTACTCACTCTAACCATAACCCAAAACCAAAACTTTACCTAGCCCTAGATCTGGTCTTAAAACTAATCTCAACCCTAACCTTAATTCTAATGCTACCAGGTTTCCCAAGGTGTCTTTTTATGTTATAAAAAGTTGCCTTAAGTGTTTTCAGTCGAGCTGAATATCTGCTCGTTATGTTCGGTGCGGTGGTCCAGTAATCGAGAGTGATGCTTGCAGTGCTTTCTGGATTTTATTTTGCACTCTGAACAGCTCCATCATGTTGGAGTTTTTTTTCTGCTCACACAGGTGATCCACCTCTCACTTTTGAGCATGAGTGATTTTAGCTTTGTTCCAGGACTGTTGGGCCACAGCAGAGTGTTGCATTTGCCAAAGAGCGGAGCACTCGACCTAACCACAGCCTCCACTCTGCTGCGAGAAAATCTCTCTCTGGGCCGGGAAAGCACAGGCTGACAAAAGAGATGTTAAAATATCAATGAGCACGCATCTGCTGCTTCATCCGCCGTAAAAAAAAAAAAAGAAAAGGCAGGATGTTAAAATGCCAATAAGCACGCATGGGCAGAGGCAGCACACACAGGTACAGAACAGTGCAGCAGTGGAAGGAAAGAGGACTACAAGAAGACATTCAGCACAGGTAGCCTCTCTCTCTCTCTCTCTCTCTCTCTCTCTCTCTCTCGCACTCTCTCTCTCTCTCTATATCCATTTTTATTTTCCCTTTCCTCCATTATACACTCATTTACTCAATACTTATTTCTCCGTCCCTTCTCCTGCCTCTCTTCTTCTCGTTCTCTATCCCTCTCCCTTTTCTCTTTCTCTCCCTTTATACATTTCTTCATTCTTGTCTTTTTCTACCTCTTTCTTTCCCTCTCCTTCCTTCTCCCTCACCTTTCACTAACTGTCTTTTTGTTCTCTCTCCCGTTCCCCATCCATACGCTTTCATTCACTGTCTTCCCCCTCCCTCTCTATCTCTCACCCTCTTTCTCTTTCCTCCTCTTTCTCACACCCTTGTCCTCTATCTCTCTGTCTTCTTATGCTCTCCTTCTCTTGTTCTTTCTTTCGCCTCTTGGTCTTTCCCATCTAATGCTGTCCCTCTCTCTCTCTCTCTCTCTCTCCTCTGTCTTTCCATTTTTCATGGTCACTCTTCTCTACTTCCAAATACTCTTTTGCTGTTTTCCCCCTCTCTCCCTCTTTATCCACCTTTATTTGTTCTTTTTATTCTTTCTTCCTATTCCCATCCATAAATCCGTTCTGTCTTCATCTCTCCTTCTGTCTCTGCTTTTCTTCATTTTCTCATTTCTAGCGCACTGTCTTTCATTCTGTTTCTCTCTATCCCTCTTTTTCCTCTCTCTGCCACACCTTTCTTCTCTCTCTCTCTCTCTCTCTCTCTCTCGCCTGCCACCTCTCTCTGCCACACCTAGCAGGGAGTTTGATTCTCGTTCATGCGCAGAGCCTCCATTCACTGCCTTTCCTGCTGCACTAATGATAAATTACACTGGCTTATTAACACAAGGCACACACTCTGTACTCTGTATCTCACCCACATGCTCTTCAACCACTCGTAGCCTTTCTCCACCACCACCACTGCCCTGTGGCTTCTCTGCTGTAAATTTCTTTCTAACAGGTCTCTGCACTGCAGCACTTCGTTTGCTGCTGTCGTTCGGGCTCCAGTGGGAGAGGACATCCAGTCAAGGTTAATCCTGTCTCCTCAGCCCAGTCTGCCCACGCCGTCCATCTCTTTGTCTTGCACCGATTGTGTGGTTTTTTCCAGGACAAGCGATGAGTTCTCGTTTTTAATTCCCCAACATCAGCCCGGCTCAATACTCACAGCACCTGCTTAAAAATCGTGGAGATGAAGAATCCCCCTTCTCCCCCAGCGCGACTCCTCTATCTCCTCTGATCCTTTCCTTCTGTTGTTCTCTCTTTTTTCCTCTTCAGTTCTTCCTAAGCGTGTTTGTGCTTCATCCTCAGTTACCAAATCGAGCATTTGAATGTCCTGAGGGTCTGAGGATGTGTGCTAGTTTTTTTCTCAGTTTACACAATTAGATTTATTTGCTGCCGCAATATCTGCTCTTTGCTTTGCTTGATCATTCTCATAAATTAACCATCAATCCGTATTTAATACCCTGTTGTGAGTTTTGTAATACATTTTTGTCGTAGCATAACCTTAAGCTCAGTAAGTAAAAACTCATTTGATGTGAACTGCACCAATTTCAATTTTAAGGCATAACTAGGTCTTTGTTTTCCAATAGTTTTTCAAATGCATTCATGGTGGGGAGGTGCATGAAGGGTGTTGTAAGGAACCGTACCCAAAGAAACCTCTTTTTTTTTTCAGATTTACCACTGTTTTACCTTCATCATTATATAAAACTCAGAAGATGTGTAGGTTCACTGGCTGTTTTGGATAGAATCAAGTGGAATTCACCCTTAAATATATTCATTTTCAGGTTGTGTAATGAGGTTTTGTCATAACAGCAACAGTATACTAATTTGCAGTACTACTATTGTTGTACATCATTCATGAAATTTCTTCATAACTGCCAGGGATGCATCTTTCCTTTTGGAAAATGACCATTAGCCACAAATGGAAAGTTTGTCAGTTAGTGTACTACTGTATTGCTCTGGATGTAACCATGGCCTGATTCCGTGAGCGCTCGATTTTTAAACCCATTTGCTGCTTTGAGCATAAATCTGTGATTCATATTTCATTGTTCCCTCAAACTTCCTGCCTCATTTGAAAGGAGGACTCAATCTGTGCCAGTTCCAGACAATACATTTGTCGGTGCCGCCTGATCCTTTATGGATGCCTGTACTGGCAAGGGCTCTTCAATAAGGCTTTAATGAGGAGAGACAGGCTGGCATGCAACGCAGGGCCTATTTGAGTGCATAAGAGATGCCTGCCTCACACTGTGGCCTTCTTTTAATATGTGAAAGACTACGGTGACAACTAGTCGTTAAATACACAGAGCAGAACACAAGAGGATTTTTTGTTTCATTTGTATGATTTTTTAAAAATCTTGACAGAAACAAATACACACCGGATTAAACTGGATCAAATATTTATTCGGTGCCTCAGTTGGTGGGTTCAGAGACACTTCTGTGAGTTTATTTTTTTCCCCGTCAAAACTCTGTGAGGAGTCCTTGGCAAAGTCTCCAGAGGAGCCAAAGAGATGTTTACTCATTATTTGGCAAAGATGACAATTATCTGTGTGTGTTCCAGTGATGGACTGGTACAGCTCTCAGGGATTGAAGTGAGTGGCGTTCAGGTGGTCATTATGGAGGCACTGGCGTGGCGTTTCTGTTTGTCCTTTCTGTCTCAACAAGTCCAAGTCCCAGAAGAACTCCACACCCCGACCTTTCTGTGTGAAAACACACGCGCGCGCACGCACACAGCATACACATCACCACATTGCAAAGTTTCACATTACAGAATAATGTGTCTGCTCCATTTCAGAATAGCTTAAAATATCCCCTGAATGAAATTGTGAAGTAGGGGGTGTACCATTTATAAAGCTCCAAACAAAGCATTTAATTGACTTATCCATGCTTAACCCACAAATGTGTTCTTTAGTGGCTTCTGTTGCATGGCTACACAAGCTTTACAGGACTTTACAGGCAAAAATCTCATTAAACAAAGTGAGAATTGTTAGTTTAGCCACTGCATAACATTACATTTCCGCTTTAAGTTCTACTCCATTGACAAACTAGGCTAGATGCCTGGAATGATGTAATACATATAAAAAAAAAATACTGAGCGTCTGAGCCAGTTGAAACAGCACTAATTTCTCATAACCACTTACACTTCTGACTAGCATTGCATTCATATCTGTCTACTGTCATAGTTGACATATTGAATTTAGTGTCTTGCCTACAGTAACAGTGTAGAGTAATTGCGTTAGAGATGTGCCTATAAAAAATCCATGCTTCTCCTTGGATTTACATAAAAAATGTTTTGCTGCCTGTAATGTTTCATGTTATTATAAAAAATCATGTAAATGTTTCAATAATTTAACGCACACTTCAAACTAATGCTTTGCGTATTTGGGACGGATAAAACCTTTGGCTGGAAACATGTTCATTACTCCAGAGACACTAATGACACTGTTGACAGTTTCAGGTCACTGCGTATGTACTATGGTGATTGTACCTCTATTGCTGGAGCTGAAAGCAGCAGGAGACCCAGTTGTTTCCATATAATTCTACTTGCTGTGTCATTCCTAGATTATGTTGTGATGCTATTATGTTGTATCATCCCTCAGATTATGCTGATCTTCTACATTCATTCTAAATTCATTCAACTTCTACATTCATCTACTATCCTTTAAACAAATTCTCTTTTCACACTTTTCCAAAATTTACATATATTTTGCCCAGTGCCTGTATATGCATTGGTATCCATTTACAAGAACTGTGTGTTTTGGAGGCTCCTGCTTGCTCCGCACTAATGCTCAGCTCCATTAATGTGGTGCTAACAGTGCAGCTCAGCCCACGCATGCTGCGATTTCAACTCTATTGTGCGAAACACTTTCATCAATTAATCCGTGCCCGGTGTCACACTATCCTCATTTTTCCTTCTTGTTTCTTTGGAGTTAAGCATTAAATATGTATTAAGTGCTATGTGTTAAGTAATGAGGGCTTAGAATAGTTTTAATCCCAAAATAAACGGACCGTAGGCACCTTTTATGGGCTTTTACTAATGATGGTGTTGATTGTTCCCTAATGCCTCAAAGCTTATTACAGTCCTATTTTGTTTATTCAGTATCTACTATTATTTATTCAGTGTCTAGCTACTGTGGAGCTGATATGTAAGTTATGCAGATAGGAAAGTAAGGAGCTGAAGTGAAAGCTAATACGCAAACACATTTCCCAGACCTAGATTAGACCCAAGGCTGAATGAAAAAAAGATTTTCACTTGTAAGTCACCACTGGCGTCGCAATTGAAGTCTAGGTCCATCCTTAACCCATGTACAGGAAACCAGCTGTTAAGATATTGAAAGGTAAACAACAAGAAGATCTTCATTTAATGATTTATCTTTGATTAACTTTTGATGCATAAGCAGTCTTCAGATATCAAAAGTGTGCCTGCTGTGTCCTGTAACTATAGACTGCGAAAGGGGAATTCCACCGATTTTTCCAAATTTCTGCATAATTCAGTTTCTGAGGTGTAGGTAAAGTGATTCAAGGACTGATAGGAAAATCATGCATTGTAGAGAAACTTACCTAAATTTAGAATGTTACTCATTTCAATTTTTTTTTTTAAATAAGTGTGTGTAAACTGTAGGAATGGATCGGGTGTAGTTTTGTTGTGCAATCGAGTTAACGGTAGCATGGGAGCAAGGTATTTGTTTTCATAGTCACAGCCTCCGCCCACACATTTATCTTTGGCTTGTTTAACTGGCCACAACTGGAATTCTGATGGGCTCTCCCACGTCTGTGTGTACGCACTTCGGTTAAGTGGCTGTTTTTAGTTTGTTCTACCGTCGTTAGGTATAAAAGAATGCATTTGTGGGCAGAGCACGGACAGGATGACTGTGCATGCACGCAACATTGACAGACCATCATAAAGTGGGATGTTGTCGTTAGTTTTGTTGCACTGGTTACCCCATTTGCCCCTGGGCGTAAAAGAAGTGCTGTCAGTCAGAGTGGGTGAAAATGGGCGGGACTACAGCAAATCCTGTTGAGTGCGAGTCCTCAGATCCAGCCGCATTCCTCTTTAATCTGCAAGGTGAACAACAGCCCGAACTTCTGGGGGATTCTTCACAGCATCACACGTCTGAAGCCACCCGAGGCTGTGGGTTGAGATTGTGAATGTAAAGCAGCTGCAATGGCAGATAACCAGAGCATGTGTCTTTCTCCCCTACCTGATCGGTTCAGAGACACTCAGCCACATCGCGCAGAGACGTCGGCTCACCGCACCTCCGAGCAGCTGCCGCCGAGCGATTTCCCTCGATCCTCTCCCTCAGAGGTGCAAGGGATTGAATTCGAATGGCAGGCGGGGATAGAGAGGAGCCGGACTAAAGCGACATTGCCGACTGCCATTTGCAGCGCATAAGTGACTTTCTCTGTAATGGATATGCTCTTTTTGTCTATGCAGACTACTTTGACTCATTTATGCTGCCCACTCACATCAGCAGGCCAGGAATATTTTAGGGCTAATCAATACACATCCAGGGCTAGCTTCTCAGCTGCACACGTTTTAATTATCAGATCTTCAAAGTGTTCCTTATTTTGCTGCTTTGGGAAATGACAGAACACTTACCGCTACTTCTGTGTAATTTATCACAGGGCTATAATTATACAGTTGACTGCAGTGCAGGTCGTTCCTGCCGTTCTTACAAATGAATCTGTCCGTCTACGGGCTATCTACCCTCTTATATAGCATCAAAAACAATGAGTGTGTTAATTAAATTAATGGCTGATGATAGTTGTGTCTAAATTTTTTACATTTTTGAACTGATGAAAAGTGTTGAAATGGCATGAGCGGTTGGTTCGTATGTCCCAGAAGCTCTTAATAGCAACCTAATCCCTCGCACACACAAATATATAACTTGCTTGTTGGTCTCATATGTGCCAGAGTAGTTATAGTAGTAAATTATAAATTTGGGGTAATGGATGCAGTTACCAGGAAAGAAAGCACAGGAGAGGGCAGAATCAGGGCAAGTAGTTCCATTCATCACTAATAGCTTAGCAGATTGCTATGTGAGTGGTGCCTCTGGAGTCTCTTCCTCTGGCCACAGGTACTGCAGTGTTTCCATAGAATCAGTATCACTGGAAAATAAATGAAAAGAACTGTATGAGCAGTTTTAGACTGCTGATTGTTGGTGCTAGGTAGGGCTGCATGATAAAGACAAATTACCATTGCTACACATTGAGAAATATGTCTTGCAACATAATCACTGTAGTGAATCAATGTAGAGTTGCAATTTTTGTCATCCTGCAATCTGACAAAAAGTCAGTATGCTGCATTTCAGTGCTTTGTATTGACACAGAATTTTAAATGAGATGTTTTATCATTTTAAATCCAGAAAACATTTGGTGTTCAGTGTTGAGTGTTTTGGGGGTTTTTTTGCATTTTGGCATAGTATGATTTAGTACCAAGCATTTGTGTGAGTATCGATATTCTGACGCAGGGTTGAAGAACTGTGGCTGATCAGGTTAAATAGCAAATTGGGCTCTGATTTGTTTGGGGTCTCATTTACATACTGCATCTTTCTGTGATACTGGTATTCCAAAAACTAGTATCAAAGTAATGACTGTAAATAACATGCGACCTTAGTTCTAGGCAAGTCTGCTTTGGTTGTATGTACCAATATTAAAGTGATTTGCTACGTATTTATTTACAAGCAGGTTTTATTTCATACCAGGTAGACCCAACTGCCTGAACAGAGTGTTGCTGTACATGATGTTAAGATCATTTTGTCCTGACAAATTCCCCATGAGCAAACAAAAACGCAGGATCTTGAATTTCTTAGGGGGTCAGGGAATAAAAGCAATTCCCTGACACCAACTGTCACAGGTCCCTGCGGCAGTCTGGTACTGCACTGTGTGTCCATTGTGACCATGGCAGAGTGGAGCAGAGTGGAGTGAGTAATTAGCAGTTTATATGAGTGTCCTGATTAAAACAGATGCTTCCTCCGCCTGCCGCTCCTCTAGTTATAACCTGTAGCCTGCAGGATCCCCTCTCAGAATCTGAGATCAAACACGCACGCTCCCTGCTGCTCTAGCAAGCATGTAATTTGGGACTGGAGTGCTTGGGGGCCCATATTCAGTCCCTTTAGTACAAAATCATGTGCTTTTTACACTTTTCTTTGCTGTAGCTGATAGCATTTAAAACTACTAAACATTACATTGTGATGAGCCATAGCTTGTCCTACTAAAGTTTTCTTGATAGAATGTTTGTGTATATGAGGTTTTGGTTTAGTTTTACAAAGCCCTGTATTTGAGTTTGCTTAAGAGATTTTAATTCCTTACAAGTACTCGTTTAGCAGATATTTATCCAGAGCGACTTATAAAAAATGCAAACAGTAGAATCTTATTACCTAAGAGCAAGAGATATGCCAGAATCTGTGTAAACATGGAGGAGAGTTAAATAAGTGCTGTTTATTTTATGGAAACAAAGTGGATTGAAGACAAATAATGATAATATGAATAATAGTGCAATGAGGTGTTAATCGAAGTGTTTCCTCAATACGGAAGTCTTCAGACTAGGGTAGACTGTCATTTTACAGAAGGCCTGGAGTTGGTGCTAAATATTAGTCAAAATTAGTTCTGGGCAATATAACAATATTGTTATCACAATGAATTACCTCATGATATGCTTTTCTGAGCATGTCGGAGGTATCATCTACAATTTCTACAACACTGGACAATAGACCTTCTAGAAAGAGATCCTACGGGAAGACGAGAGAACTTTCACCTCCTGCTGCTCTGATATTTTTCCTGAGCAAAAAAAAAAAAAAACAGTAATGTTTATCTCTTAACTAACCAAAGACAGGAATCTTTTTGATCCAAGACTAGCAGTATAAATGTGCTTTCTCAGTTTTCATGCTGTAAACCTAGAAAGCACTTTTTTTTTTTTATCTGGGCCGCTAGCATCTCATGTCTCCTTTTTAAGTATAGTGAGAACCACAATAAAGTCTGCTGAGCCATCCAAGGTCAGCATTATCATTTTCCTCTGGGAAATATTGCGATATTACATTATAGTCATGTCGTCTGCCCCTCTTAGAAATATTAAATGTTTCACCTAGGGAAACATTTAATGTTAATCCTGCTGATGTCTTTCCCTATCACCATGCAGTGGATGAAGAGAATATGCATATGCAAATAAAGTTTTAATGGTTTTTTTAGCATGATCAGACGACACCCCTTTGGGTGTTTGGAGTGCCTTTTTACGAGGATCAAAAGTGATTGCAGCCTGCTTCCTCTTGCTGTATTTTCAAATGCGAGCCAGCGCAGCATTTAAACTCTGTGCTTAGAGGAGCAATTTAGTGAAATGGAGGATGTGGCTTCCAGGCCCACCGGCTCTACAGGAAGTTATTTCCTTACTTGGCTTTAAAAACAAGCCCGCCTTTCCGCTGAGCGAGCCCACTCATTCCATAGTCCGGAGCCTGCGGTGCGGTTCCTGACGCGTGCCTGCAGTTGCTCAAGAGCTGTGTGAAGCACACCTTTCCTACCTGGCAACTACACTGAGTGGGTATACTTAGTCTCCATGGGTTCATACACAGATGCTGTGGCTACTTCCTGCAGGTTCTGGCTGAGAACGTGTGAAATTAATCTTCTGACGCCCCTGGCTGGCTGTGTCAGTTGATTGCTGGTCTAGAGCAATTCCACCATCTGATGGACCTTCAGGTGACTCCTCACCAGAGGACACAAACCAAGGTTGATGAACATAGCTGTAGCTAATGATTACTGATATATACTAGATTATCCTATAGGCTATTGATCCATTAATGGACTAATCTAATTGCTCTTCCTCCTTTGGTTTCCTTTCCTTTGCTGCTTATATTCATGGTGAGTTACTGTTAGTTACTGCAACACGTGATTTTTTTTTTTGTGGTGCAATAGAAGCCTTTTCGACCCTTACACTTCATGTAGTGCATTCAGTCTGTTGTATGTATGTTTTTTATTTGTATGATTTTATGTTATATTTTTAAAATACTATTTTCTAGACTCGCTTTATCTCTTGGACTGAAACAGACTGTTTTTGCTATTGGGCCTTTAGCACTAAGTGAGCTCTGTTTTAATTGGCTCCCCTGCAAAAGTCTTCTTCAAAGAGCAGTCCAAGCTGAAATACTACTTATAATGTCATGAAAAATCAGGGCTAAACCAAATAGACCAATATTTATAAATGTCTCGATTTTGGTGATATCCCGGAAACAGTTCATTCAAAATAGGCTGTTTTTGTAGCTTAGTTTCCCTATATGGGCCACATGGACATGGGAGTGACGGATTCATTTTGAACCTATGACAGTGTTCACATACTGGATCAAATTGTTGTGGGATGAAAAATTAGTTTAGGTGATCCCTTTAATATGAGAGTATTTTATATTAAACAACACATAGACAATGAAAGTACACTGGATTATAATAAGGATGGTCGTCTTTGTTGACTAATCTTTGTAACTTTGATAAGAAGTAGAGACCAGTTAAATACATGCTGTGAAAATAGCATTCAAAAGACTGTTTAAACTGTGACCTTTTTGGATATGAGGTTTGAACAACTCTAAAAGCAGCGTTTCTGTTCTCTCTCTGGAACCTAGAACGTAGCATATGGTATCTCCTCATTGCCGGTGCCCTTGTTTTGTCTTCTATACCCAAATCACTGAACCCTCACATTTTTGCATACTTTGGTGATTGACAGTAGTCCTTTAGGTTTCAGATCCAGAAGATAGAATCCAGAAGAACAGAATATAAGCTTCCTATCATGTACATTAACAATGTCAGTTCTGTCATGAACATCTTTAATTTCCCCTGAGTTGCAAAAGTGGTTGAGTGCAGGACAGCAGTAATGACTTAAGGTGTAATGATTCAGGGTGACACTTGGAGAACATTTCAGAAGATCTCAGACAGCAAATGTCTTAAAGGAGCAAAGTGAATTATAATCAGTCAGCACAAGTCCAGCACTTTAGGAGGATGGGTGTGAATGGAATATTAATATATGCTTGAGAATCGATTCCCCAAACATATATTCTCAGATTTATATTCATCCTGCTGTATGGTGCACAAAAGAGATTTCCTGTCTGTTTTCTGTTTTTTTTTTTTACTGTCATTCTTATAAAATGTGTAGTTGTGGCAAAGCTTCACAATTAATCATAGTAAAACTTCAATGTCAATTCTCCATGCAGTTTAGTTCATTGTTGTTCTGCAGCGTTTTCACTGGTTTAACAAGAGCAGAGGGTTGGGGGGGGGCAGTTCTGGCCTTGGAGCTCTACCAACTGACTGATATTCAGATGCCTTTAAAGGTCTTCACTACCTTGATCAGGTGTGTTTGATTAGAATTGGAGTCAAATGGTCCAAGGCACTAGATTTCCAGGAGCAGGACTGAAAACTTCTGAACTGTTGTTAAAAAACACACCCTATTCAGCTTATTCACAGTAATGGTGATTAAAATTATACAGTCATGGCCAAAATTATTGGCACCCCTGGAATTTTTCCAGAAAATGCACAATTTCTCCCAGAGGACTATGGCATTTCCTTTATGCGCATTGGATCAACACAAAAAAAGCTGAGAAAAAAGCCAAATTTGACATAATTTCACACAAAACTCAAAAAATGGGCCGGACAAAATGAGTTTAATTGTTTAATTTCAAGCATATGATGCTCGTTTAAACTCACATGTTCCAAGAAACAGGTGGTGGCAATATAGCAATCACACCAGAAGCCACTTAAAATAGAAGAAAGGTAGGTGACTCGACCTTTTTGGTGTGTGCTTGTATGTGCCATACTAAGCATGGAGAACAGAAAGAAGAGCAGGGAATTGTCTGAGGAGTTGAGAACAAAAATTGTGGAAAAATATCAACAATCTCAAGGTTACAAGTCCACCTCCAGAGATCTTCGTGTTCCTTTGTCCACTGTGCTCAACACAATCAAGAAGTTTACAACACATGGCACTGTAGCTAATCTCCCTGGACGTGGACGGAAGAGAAAAATTGATAAAAGACTGCAGCGCAGGATAGTCCGAATGGTGGATAAACAGCCCCAAACAACTTCTAAGCAAATTCAAGCTGTTCTGCAGACTCAGGGTGCAACAGTGTCGGTTCGAAATGAAGTGAAGCTCTACGAAATGAAGCTCTATGGCAAAAAACCAAGGAGGACCTCAGTGCTGACACAGAAACATAAAAGCCAGACTGGAGTTTGCCAAAATGTACTTGAGGAAGCCAAAATCCTTCTGAGAGAATGTCTTGTGGACAGATGAGACCAAGGTAGAGCTATTTGGTAAAGCACATCCTTCTACTGTTTACAGAAAATGGAATGAGGCCTGCAAAGAAAATAACACGATACCACGTGGAGATTCAATGTTGTTTTGGGGATGTGTTGTCTCAGGCACTGGGTGCCTTGACTGTGTGGAAGACATCATGAAATCTGAAGACTGCCAAAATATTTGGCAATGATTTTGTCCGGTCCCTTTTTTGAGTTTTGTGTGAAATTGTCAAATTTGGCCATTTTTTCTCAGCTTTTTTGTGTTGATCAAATGCACATAAAGGAAATAAACATTTGTATACCCAAACATTTGAAATTGCAGTAGTCTTCTAGGAGAAATTGTGCATCTTCTGGAAAAATTCCAGGGGTGCCCATAATTTTGGCCATGACTGTAGGTGTGTTGTGTGTGTATATATATGTGTGTATATATATAAACAGTGATCTTATAAACATCAAATAATGCAACCCGTAGAAAAACCTTAATACACTATGTTTAGAACGTTCATTTTAATGACGTGTTATATCATCACTCGCAGATCAAAATGCCATCTGTACTTTACATGAAGTGAAAGTGTAATGATGATTGGGCCAACATTAAAAATCTTCCCTGAAAAGTTATCATTTTGGTTTTGTTTCAGCCTCAACAACAAATGTCTTGTTCCTGTCAGAACAACTCTCCAAAATTAGTAATGTTTTAGAAAAAAAAAGAAAAAGATGGTGTAACTTGTTTGTACTGTATGTGGTTTTGACCTGTTTTTATTGATCTGTTTGTAATGTGCAATGATATCTAACATATTTATGTAAAAATGTTTGTAAAAAAACAAGAAAGATGATTTTATGAATGCCATTTCATATCTTACGTAAAAAGGTGATATATGAAAAATGAATTGAGAAAAACGGTATATGCAAACGGTTTGTGTGACCCATTTAATACATTCTATCCCTACAACTGTGTACTACTTTCTTCTAGATGCTGTCTCTTTTATGTGCTAGTGTGTGACTCCTTTTCTTCTCTGTGTGCAGTAAAGAGAAATTTCAGCAGTGTAGCAGCGTCCTCTGGGAATGCCACGCTGAATGGAGAGGATGGGGTGGAGCAGACAGCTATCAAAGTGTCCCTCAAGTGTCCCATCACGTTCCGGCGGATCCAGCTCCCCGCCCGGGGACACGACTGCAAACACGTGCAGGTAGGCAGTGCGGTGATGTCTGCTGGTTAGGTACCTATGGAGAACAGGGTTTAAAAGACTTGTAAAAATGGCTTGATTTGTCTGAGCGTTTTATTATTGTTTATCATGTCAACATGCTCACTTGGACATGTTGCCTCTCCTCTGCAGTGTTTCGACCTGGAGTCCTATCTGCAGCTGAATTGTGAGAGAGGAACGTGGAGGTGTCCTGTATGCAAGTATGTTACAAACCCCTGGACCTAATTTTTTATTTAAAATGTGTTTTTCCTTCGGACGAAGTTTCATGCGGTTCATTCTCTCCCCAGTAAAACTGCGTTATTGGAGGGTCTGGAAGTAGACCAGTACATGTGGGGGATTCTCAATGCCATCCAAAAGTATGTGAGAGTGAAGTAAACAACCTAAGAGTGACACACTTTTTTTTTCACTCACAGAACCTCATTCACATCCTTGTGTTTTCTTCAGACATGAGGTGTTCTCATATGTTCTGAATCTCCTACTTTCCTTCCTCAGCTCGGAGTTCGAAGAGGTCACCATTGACCCCACGTGTAGTTGGCGGCCAGTTCCCATAAAGTCAGACCTGCACATAAAAGAGGATCCAGACGGCCCTCTGGCCAAGCGCTTTAAGACGATGAGCCCCAGCCAGATGATCATGCCTAATGTGATGGATATGATCGCGCAGCTGGGGCCAGGACCCTCACCTTACACCTCCCTGCCCCCTCAGCACGGAGGCAACAGCACAGAATACGGGGGCCAAGGTAGAGGTCAGCAGCCCAGTCGACTCCATCCTTTCACTCCATCTACCTCAGGAAAAATAGCCTTAAATGTTTTACAAGATCTTTTATTTTCTCCGGGTTTTCCCTGACTGTTTTTTAAAGTCATAACAGTCAGATAGACTTATGCCTACAGGATTTTAAAAGGCTGACCCAAGCACCCCTGTCTCTGTTCCTCTGACTGGGTTTCACTGCTCCTTTCTGTTCTTTTTTTTCAGGTAACAGTTACCAGGGCCATGGAAACTTTGACTTTCCCCACGGTAACTCTGGCGGAGGAGCTCCAATGAATGATTTTATGCACGGGCCACAGCTATCCCACCCTCCGGACGTGCCCAACAGCCTCATGGGCCCGGACAAACCCCTCGGCCATGGCATGCCTGACTCGGTAAGAAATCCATCTAGGCTGACATCAGCCCCAGCTGGTCTCCCACAACCTCACTGCTTTCATTTGAGCAGTGTTTATGTTTAACACTCTGGAACTTTGTTTTTTATTCAGATATGAACTGTGGACCACACCCATCCTGTTGACATATCACATTGGATCTCCTTGCACACTCTTTGTAGTTTCCATGTGAAAGTTTATGCACTTGTACGGAGAACAATTCATTTATCTTACCATTCAATCACTTGTGGTAGTTTATTTTATTTCAGTGTTAGTTTAGTTCAGATTTTTTTTTGTGAAGTAGGCTCTACAGAATGTGGCTCTGACATCATCTGCATGGCACTTGCGACACTCCAAACAGTACGTGTGTGTTTCTGGCTGTCACCTGGGCGCTGGCCCCTGCACCACGCTGTGCACACAGTGCCTCACTGCCTCTCTCTCCTCCCCCTGTAGATGCCCCATCCCGTGAGTGCTGAGCAGTCTCATGCATCCATGCAGCCAGGCATGCACGCATCCCCCCACCCCAACAGCCAATCAGCGCAGCCATTACATCACAGCGGCCCCCCATCCTCCCAGCCCCCACGCCAAGCCCCGCCCCCACAGCAGCAGCCCGGTCCCAACAGCCACCCACACGCTGACATGACCTTCAACCCGGCCGCCGAAGGCCAGGTGGGCGGCCAGGGACCAGCAGACATGCCTGAGCCCTCTCTGGATGTGAGTAACCAGACTGCATAATGTTATGCTTTACTCATTTCTCTGCTCTGTGTGAAATCACTTGCAGGGAACATTGATTTACAAAGCCATGGTTGGCTTACATGCTTTTGCTCACTCTTGCTGGCGGGTGGTATTGGACATGATTCAATTGGAGAGAAAATGGGGAAAAATACAAAAAAAGAATTTCTATGATGCCCCATTTAGGTTTTGTTTGGCACACACGGTTTGATTTAAAGGTGTAAATGACTTTCAGATTGAATTTAAATGAAAATCCTTTAGGTAAGATGACGTTATAACGACTGTTGAAACGTTTGTCTTGTCCTTTGCAGCTCCTTCCAGAGCTGGCGAACCCAGATGAGTTACTGTCATACCTAGACCCTCCTGACCTCCCAAGCAACAGCAACGATGATCTGCTCTCTCTCTTTGAAAACAACTGACTTCCCTAACTCTCCTTCACCCGAGGCACTGATGTGTTTGGCTGTCAGGAGTCGAACAGCACCCTGAGCACCAATCCAGTACTTTACAAGCGCAAAACACTCTTCCTCCCTCTGCCTCTTACTCGTGTAAATATCTCACTCTTTTATGGACGTCCTTTTCCACACATGTAAGGCAGCCATGTTGGTTGGCACTAAAGTGATATCTTTCAATACTAATACGAGAAAAAAAAAAACTGTGCAGCTATAATCAGTTCATATGAATATATATGTCACACAGAACTGTATGTGTGCTCACTAGGAAAGTGTTGTAGCATTTTTTAATTGAGATTTTTTTTTTTCTTTTGTGAAAAGCAAGACCTGAATAGAAAAAAAAGAAAGAAAAAAAAAGAAAGAAAAAAAAAATCTTCCTGTAACTGGCGGGCGTGTTGTCCACAAGCTCTGAGGTTTGTTCTTCCAAGCTTTACCACCATGGCTTCCCAATAATCCCCGACTAGCGTTCTTCGCTGGATGTCTGCACCGTCTGTCTGTCAGAGTCCCTTGGAAAAAGCACAACAAAGTTCATCAAACTGCAACAGGAAGACTGCAAAAGGAAACATCAAAGGGAAGAATGCTTGCATCACACTCATGGAGAGGATTTGCATCAGAGTGATCTGGTACCCCCATCACAGAGACTAATAGTGGGCTTCACAAGTCCATTGACGCTCATACGTGGAACATATGAATGTGTGTCCCCTCCTAGGAAAACTCCTTCAGCTCTGCATATCATGTTGTATCATCACTACTGTTTTGCCCATCATTCTCATTCACGAGTGTTTCATTCAAAACAAAACAAGTTCCAGAGGGCCTCATGACAGCTCATTTCCTTTTTGTTTTTTTGGGTTGATAAAAACAAGCCATTACTGTATGCCTGATTATATGCATCAATAACCAGCACTGTACCTCCTTCACAAGATCTCTCCATCTCAGAGTGCTGTGGAATCAAACGCAATGGGCAAGGCGATTCATTTTGTAAAGTAAGTAGTAATGCAATCACTTTTTAAAAGAGTAGTGTATAACATCTAAGTGTTATGACATTCGAACCCGCAGCTGTTTCTTCCGGGGTTCTTTCCCCCATTAATGCATGAGCTTAGTCCCTCCCAGGCCTGTGATGTCTTTCGACCCCTCATGACAAGACTGCATACAGTGTGTGTTAATGTGCACTTGTGCCAATCACCCCTTGTTTTAGTGATAGAAACAAGTGTAGGCTTATCTTTTCTTTTCTTTTCTTTTCTTTTTTTTTTTTTTTTGACGTGTTCCTCTGTCCTGTTTTTATTCAACGTTTTAAACATGAACTACGATCATGTAAAGGATTATGTTTGTTATGCACAATGTATTGTTCATGCTATGATTACTGTTTTTCCCCTGTTGTTGTAACTCTAAATGTACAGTGTGTGTGCGTTTATTACAATATGGCCATGTACTACCAAAGTCCTGTGTTGTGGTTGGAGGAGGTGGCCCAAACATCTTAGTAAGGTAATATACAGGTTTTATGATGGTTAAGGCATGACATGTCTTCAGTTCCAGCGAGGCATTTGCATAACAATATAGTTATGGTATGGTATTGTATGGTACAGTAGCTTTTTTTTTTTTTTTTTTACTGTGATTTCCTCATCTGTAGACGTTACATAGCTGTGCACTCCATTCTATTGGCTGTGAACCACCAGAAACCACCTTAAACCTCACATTACTCAGCCCATAGAAAGTGCAAACAAACAGTACCTAAAGAAGCGATTGTGGAAATTGTTAAACCCAGGAGCTGTTGCAGCTCACCTAGAAAACTTTAGACATCATACCAGATACATCAGATCACTGTATTTGTTTTATGAAACATACTATTCAGCATAGGACTGACTTCAAAGGAATATGCTTTGCCCCTTCCTTTTTATACCCAAAACTGTACTGTATGTTTGCATTTTGTGTTCATGTTTTCATGATGTGTTATTCTGAGTTTGTGCTGGAGCAATACTGTCACTTGTTTGAGCTTACAATGGAAAACCATTCGCAATGTCTTTTGTTGGATGCATATTTTACCCAGATTGAAAAATTCTTATCCACTTTAAATTATTTTGTATTACACTTTTTTTTAGTGCTCTATTATGTACAGACCTTCTGGGTTTTTTTTTTTTTTCTCCCCCACATATTTAACCCTCTCCCTACAAAACAGGCAAATGTTCTCCAGTCCTTATACTCTTGTATATCTTTTTTTTTTTTTTTTTAAAGATGCACTGCCATATTTTTGTTCCCACATTGTAGACACACAAACTGAACTGAGATCTCCACTAACACTTGGGTCACACTTTAAGTCGAGCGTAGTCCATGTTATAGACCTGTCACTTACTGTAGTTTGTACAGTCGTTGAGAAGGAAGCGTAAGCTGAGGTGGAGGTAGCCGCGGTGAAAAGAGTCAGACATTTGTCCCCTACTCAGCCACAGGTCTTGATGGGAAATAGTCTGCGAGGGAGCAGGAGCAGGGGGCATAAGGGATGCATGTACATATGTAAATGACAAATAGAGACACGTTAACAGAAATGTATTCATTTTCCCCAGGGGAATGTGCATTGTGTATTTAGAATTTGTAAAGCTTGCATCCTCCTAACAGACTCGAATTGGGTAAAATGAATCTGTGTTTGTTAGCGTCTGTGGAACCTCTCGCCATTTTTTTCCACTTATGTAAAATATTTCCAGCCCCCCTTGACAGGGGAATCGGGGGGTGGGGGCGAGACACATTTGTTTTACCTTTGTGTAATATTTAGCTTATGTGTATTGCTCCATTACCTGTGTACTCTATAAGGTGCTACAAAAAGATAATGAAGAAAATCCTGGGGAATAATTTGGAGGATAGGGACGTGGGGCCTGGAGTGGTTCCAAAAGATTGTAACCAAATTCATAGTTTGTACAATTTTGATATCATGATCAGAGATTAAAAAAAAAAAAGGTACAATCTGAGGTGATTGGCGCCTAAAGGGGCAGTTGTCTTTTGGTTTGTACATTCTGTGTACAATCATTTCATATTTTAAACTGTTCAGAAGAAGAAAAAAACTAATTGTGATTTTTAGTCTTGCAAAACTGTATGTAGTTAGATGCTGTGACATCCTAATATTTATCTAATAAATATGTATTCAGATGAAACACAGTCAATGGTTTGTGGACAACATTTGTGTGAGTGACAAGTAAAAAGTTATACTCAAAAAAGCCTTAATACATACTTTTAAAAGACCCATACACTACACACCCTTATTCTTTGATGTTTTTTTGACATTGATGGTGTGTGTGTGTGTGTGTGTGTGTGTGCGCACGCGTGTGTGTGCGTGTGTGTGTGTGTTTACATACCTCCGTTCTATATGTGGTGCAAATACACTATGAGGACAAAAGTATTGGGACTCTTAATCTTTGAATTCAGGCGGCCACTTAATTCCAGTGAAGGTCAATCTTAATGTTTCAGCATATGAAGACATTTTGGATAACGCCATGCTTCAGACTTCGTGTACACAGTTTGGGGAAGAACCGTTTCTATTCCAGCATGACTGTGCCCCAGCGCACAAAGCAAGCTCCATAAAGACATGGTTGGATGAGTTTGGTGTGGAAGTACTTGACCCGCACAGAGCCCTGACCTCAACCCCATCCAACACCTTTGGGATGAACTGGAACGGAGATTGTGAGCCAGACCTTCTTGTTCAACATCAGAATGAAGGGGCACAAATTCCCACAGACACACTCTAAAATCTTTTGGAAAGTCTTAAAAGAAGAGTGAAAGCTGTTACAGCTGCAAAGGGGGACCAACTCCGTATATATATAATATGTACACATCCAGGCATCCTAACAAAGTGGGATGGGGACAATTCGAGACTATGGATGTGTTCCAGAGACACCAGGAGGGCGCATTTGTACCCTGATATGTCATTGAAAGCTGTTCCAATTAAAAGGTGGACTTGGAGACAGCTGAGAAATGCAGTCCACAATTTCAGATATGATATTGAAGATGCTCCCGAAGAATCCTTCATGGTCTTCTGACACCCACAATCCTTTGGACACACGTCTGTCCCAAAACAGTTCAAGAGAAATTCCGCAGAACCAGCTACTGCATGTTGCCTTAAGGCTAGTAAAAACTACAGTGAGAAATTCAATACACGACTATAGACAGGGTTATAAGCTGAACACAGGTGACAGGCATGACGAAGGGGCAGAACCAAAAACAATTAGGGAACTGAAATTAGGGAAGAGAGAGAGGAAACCTGATCAGTGGAACCTTCTCGATGTTCTAGTTCAGGGATCCCAACTCCAGTTCTGAAGGGTTGGTGTCCAGCACAGTTTGGTAGTTCCACTCCTCACACATACTCACAACACCTAGCAAATATCAGGTTACTTGGACCAGGTGTGTTTAAGCAGGGAAATGACCAAACTGTTGTTGGGCACCACTGCTCTAGTACTTATACTATCAACAGTCTTGAGCTAATCTTAGGTCAAATTCAGACAATGTGGCCAGTGACTACAGATGCTACCGCTTCAAATGAGTTCACACTAAAGAAAACACTGGAGCTATGCTGTGCTGAGGAGGACCCTTCGTCCTTTACAGACTGGTCAGAGTGCCCATGCTAACCTCTATCCACCACATTAAAATGCCCACAATGGCCATGTGACTGTCAGAACTGGACCATGGAGCTATCTAAGAAAGTGGCCTGTTCTGATTCATCATGTTTTTGTCTACATCGTGTGGACGGCCAGGTGTGTGTGTGTTGATACCTGTGTTAAAGATGGTAAAAGGATGCACTATGGGAAGAAGGCAAGCCAGTGGAGGTAGTGTGATGAGTACAGCGGGATATTGCTTCACTGCAAACATTCAAGAACAGTTTGAAGAACATGTCAAAGTTCTAGGTGTTGGCAAAGTGTTGAAGCTACCTTTTCAAATGATCTCACACCAAAGCTAACATTGGGGCTATGCTGTACTGAGGGGAGCTCGTTGTCTTTTACAGACCAGTCAGAGTGCCCATGCTGACCCCTATCCAAGACCAAAAGTGCCCCTAATGAGCCCATGGAGTGTGTCCAATCTATGGAGGCCCCACCATGACACAATCCCATCTGTTGCTAAGAATGTACACCTATGCTTCATCATCATTGGTCAGTTTCTGTCCACATGACTGCATCTGACCAGATATGATGGTGGACAGTTCTCAGCACTGTAGTTCTAGTGTCATGGTAATGTGTGTGTTGTGGTGGTGAGGCTTTCATATACATCAATAGCAACTCTATGGTCAGAATCTGATCATAGGCTTGGGGTGTCTACTAAAGTGGACGCCATATACAGATTCTATCCTGAACTCCCTGCCCGCTACAAGAAGTGGGTACTTGCCGCAGAAAAACAAATGACCGTTCATTTTGTTAGGAATCCTATTTATAATCTCTGCATAAAGAAAAATCTCTTCATACCACGAGGTGGCTTTATTTCGCAGCTTGGTTTTTATATCTACACATGGAATAATGATTCACTGGGGCAGATAGCTTTGACGGCTGTGTGTGGATAGAACTTATAACTGATGATTATAAATCATTTGGAGCGGAAATGACGAGTTTTTTTTTTTTTTATTCCTCTGCCGTGCTTGTGGACGTCTAGCTGGCTGGCAGTGCGGGGAAGCTCATCTGTATCCGTCAGCCTGTTCACTCACTGTGCTGCCTGGCCTCTTCTGCAGTGTCCCAAATGGGACCGGCACGAATGTCACTTTCATTCAGGTAGCCCGACCTCACCTACAGCAAAATACACACATGCACACACACACACACACACACACACTGTCTCTCTTCTCTCTCTCACACACACACACACACACCCCTGTCCACACCTCCGGGCTACAGAGGGATATGATACAAAAGATGCCCACAGATATCTTTTTCGTGATAAGGCAGTATCAAGGTTATATGTCCCTGCTTCACTGGGCCTTATCATAAATCATAGCAAAATTGCCATGATGGGTATTCGCAGAGGCAGGGGAGCGCTGGCTTCCCACTGTCACGCTATGACACGGCCGGACACGTGTGTGTGTGAGTGTGTGTGTGCGCTGGTTTGTTTTTGTACATTTCAGGACGTGACTTTGTAGGTAAAGCAGAGGAACCGGGTTAAACTACGGGATCAATCAAACAGTCTGAATTTCTAAAGCTACAGTATTGGGCTATATGGATCAAAGCATTTTCTTTTGCCTGTTGATTGTCATTACATACATGTTATATATATATATATATATATATATATAATGCAGATTACATAAATAACCCATGACGGCATGATATTTACTGTAATACATTAACGCATTTGCATTATAACATTACATAATACTTCATGTATGTCCACTTTTTCTATTATACTATGATACCAAGTGCACATATTTTGTTACAAACACCTGCCTCGCACTTCATTAGAAACACTTCGAGTCCATTATATGTGAGTCCACTATATACGCCCTTAAAAATAAAGATGGGAACCAGAGTCTGTTCTTTTGATAAAATGTCAGTGTGCGTGTTCATATGTATGTGTGTGTGAGTGTGTGAGCGTGTGTGGTTTTGTGCGTGTATGTTTGTGTGTGTGTGTATGTCTGTGTGTGTTTGGGTGTGTGTGATAAATAATCGTCCAACCTGACCACTTCACCCATTATAATCACTCATGTGCCTCAGATGTCTCTCCTCATTAGCCCTCCTCTCTCTCTCTCTTTCTTTCTCTCTCTCTCTCTCTCTCTCTCTGTCTCTCTCTTTCTCTCTCTCTCTCTCTCTGTCTCTCTCTTTCTCTCTCTCTCTCTGTCTCTCTCTTTCTCTCTCTCTCTCTGTCTCTCTCTCTGTTTGTCTCTCTCTCTGTCTCTCTCTCTCTGTCTCTCTCTCTGTCTCTGTCTCTCTGTCTCTCTCTGTGTGTGTGTGTCTCTCTCTCTCTCTCTCTCTCTCTCTCTCTCTCTCTCTCTCTCTCTCTCTCTCTCTCTCTCTCT
>JBBJLS010000148.1:16584430-16619330 GCA_037577275.1 Bryconaethiops microstoma | reverse complement strand
ATATATATATATATATATATATATATAGATAGATAGATAGATAGATAGATAGATGTGTGTGAAATAAATTTTAGACGATAAATGTATTATGTAGGTAGTTTTATACTCCGTAGTAGGGATGGGTAGTATGTTTTTACTGATACTTATCAGTACTATTATTGATACTACTTTTCATAATTTGGTGCAAAAAACATGTTTGAAAACAGCGTGTAATGTGTGGAAACGTTATTACTTTTTTGAGAAATAGGATTGTTCCCTGAGTTTAGTTGACAAATGACTGATGAAGTGCAGAGCATCACTCTCACCTCTCCAACTGATCTAATCTAACCTCAATATTAACAGTTATATTTGAATTCATTACCACTATATAAATACCAATAGCTGCATTATTTGTCCAGGAGATTATCGGTATTTCTGTACCAGTCAGGAAATGGTACCCGTTAAGTACTAGTTCTCGATACCTGTCCCAACTAATAACAGTCTTGCTTAATGGCCATCAGAGAATCACTGTTTTCATTTATTCCTACAGGGAGGAGATTTCACGAATCATAATGGCACTGGCGGCAAATCTATTTATGGGAAGAAATTCTCAGACGAGAATTTCAAATTGAAACACACTGGACCAGGTGACGTAACAAGCCTTCTACTCCCACAGCCTTGACGTAGAAGAAGCTACGTTGACTCGGCCCTTGGGATCAGCGTTCCCACTCTTATACACTGGTGTTCAGCACCTGGGAACATGCTTGTGTATACATATGCTGCTACTTTCTCTTGTGTTAGACCACTAGGTGGTGGTAAGGACTGCAGCTATGAGGAGTGAAGATTTTGTAATCCACAAACGCATGACCTACTTTCAGAGCAAGTCAACATCAATGTATCATAGTGCATTTTTGGTGCCAGGGGGTTCCTAAACCAACAAACCCTCTTGATAGATTGATATGGCCAAATAGTGTCGGGTTGTGTAATACTGGCCTGGATGTAATTATAGTCGAGAACCATAACTTACACGATCCAGATGTGTGCCCTCATGCAGCGCTGCAGTCTGCTCTGGTGTTTTGGGTCCTTGTTGTGGAGCTTTTGATTATGATGTGGCCCCTAAATCATATCAAATTTACCGAACTGTACAAACTAGCATAAAAAGTCACCCAGAGACATAAATGCCCCGGTAGCCCACAGTAAACTGAGACCTAACGTTTGTTCGTCTTCACAGGTGTGCTATCAATGGCAAACTCTGGACCGAACACCAATGGATCTCAGTTTTTTATTTGCGCAGCAAAAACAGAATGGTATGCATATAGGGAGGTGACAAACATGTGTAAAACACATTCTGGCCATCTGTAACCGGAGCACTGCTGTTTTTAAGAGGCTTTGTTATTAATGCTTTTATTACTGTGTAGTAATGTAGGCCCCACATATCACATGCTTCACACTCTCTTTTGTCTTTTTAGGCTTGATGGCAAACATGTTGTGTTTGGTCACGTAAACGAGGGCATGGAGACGGTGAGGGCAATGGAGTCCTGCGGTTTGCACGATGGAGGAACAGTTAAGAAGATCGTCATCACAGACTGTGGGGAGCTTAAATAATGCAAGTCTGCACTTTTTAGCATCCAGCTAAAATGCAAGTGATTTTAATTGAATGGTTACAGCACAAGAGTGCGTTTGGATTATAAACAAGGTTTGTTTTAGTTTGTTTTTGATGTTTCCCACCAAAGGGCCTTTCAGCACACTATGTGGACGTTAACTTAGATGTTTTATGCTTACCAAGTAAGCATTTTTGACATGTGAAATCTAACTCTAATGCTTAGGACAGATTTTTTTTTTTTTTTTTACACACGTTTGGTTTTGAAAGATACACGCTACATGTAGAGTATGTATACCTCCTGAGACCCCTGTATATACCCCTGAGGTATTTGGAATAAACTAAATTGTATATGAAACTGGTTGTGACATGTGGAATTTCTTTCAGGATATTTGCATCCTGTACCCCTGGTTTTCATTTTTAATGGCTAAAAGGCTGTTTTCCAGATGAGGGCTCGTTACAAACCTCTCTCTTCTCTTTTCAGAATACAGCATTGAATTTGCAATCATGTCCTTGCCATCGTTTCGGGACTGTTCATTTGCTTTTCTTCCATAGTTTTTAAAGTTTCCTGAGATTGATGCCAAATCTTTTTTTAGACGACACTTCCTGACCCTTAGAACAGGATGTGACATCATACCTGTGACCATGAAACTTCTCCACCTTCAGCAAAGATTGCCTTATTTTTGTACGCCATGAAGGCCAACACTCATGTTCTAGTAGTTGCCAACCAGCGTGCGATATATAGACGCCACAACCGCGAGGCTGGAGTGGAGTTGGTGGACGAGGTGTAGCTTATCACACTGATGCTTTATGAAAGTAAATTATGAACCTTTGTGGAAAAACAGTCCTCTCTCCTAAATGAAACCATATGCGAGCTGAGGTCACAACGTTTGTTTGACTTCTCCGATTACAGAGTTGCCATAGAGACCCTCTCGTTCCAGTTCTGTGAGTCTGCATTGTTGTAACAAACTTCATATAATTCAGGCCTCCACCCTCATGAAGTTCTAGTGATTTGGAATATGTAGCCCAATTACGGAAACTTTGAGAGGAAAGGCGCTTCCATTGCCAAGACCTTACTTTCTCATGTAGCACTCACATGTTTACAATCATTACAAGCAATTAGATGAATGGCTTAAAAAAAAAAAAAAAAAGTACATACATCTGTATTTTTTTTTTTTAGTAGTAAAGATAAAATAAAATAAATGTGCTTCACTGAAGTGTGCTTGAAGTAGGATCTAAAAGAAAAATCTCTTCCTCAGCGTTTTTTTCCAGCAATATATGAACTTAATGTCAAACTGACAGCCATTCCCCAGGCTTTAAACGTGAATTTGTATTACACAAGCATCACTCCCTAGGACCATATCTAAGCAATTTATCAAGACCATACTGCCTCCCAAGTGGAAGATCTGAGACGCCGAGAGTTTCCCAACTCTCGATGAGAGCCAAAAGCCTATGTTGAAACCTTGAGACACCTATAGCTGACTCTGACAGGGAAGAAAGAGACACGGGCGTAAAACAAATACCAAAGAAGAGAGTTTAGTTTCAACATTTTAATTCAACAAACCCCTAAAAGCACAAAATATTCGGTTTTCCTAACTAATAAGGCACATATCGGAATGCCGTTTCATGGACGTTGAGCAACAGAGTTGTTCTCTTTATTTTCTAGTACAGTCTTTTTATCAAGCCCTCTCTGTTGCTCTGTCCAATTCAATAGGATCTCAAATATGTTACAGACATTACGAACAAGAACATAAACATGAGTATCTAACATCACAAGAGAGATTCCATACATTCAGTAAATATGTATTAATTGGTATACCCTAGTAGTGAATAAAGGCATTTAATTGTAACAGTTATTAGTGAGGTGAACTCTATGAAAGAATTTTTGGAGAAATTACATGACTTAATATTAAATACATTGCACAAAAATATAGTTCTTAACTCAGTTAAAACACATGCACATGCAAACTCAACTACAGTTCTTTGTCTCACACACTTGTAGTAACTTTTAATTTCAACATATTTCAGTATCATTCTTTGCCTTGGCAGCAACTGGTGACATGGAAAAGCTCACAGCTTGATACAGTTTGACTTACAGTGGGGTGAGTCAGTCTTGCGTCCAACCTTCGCTGTTACGCTGTTATTGCTTTCCTAGAACTGCTATTTTAAACATTTGTGCTATTCAGCAGACACGTATGGTGATCTTCATAGGCATATTAAAGCACTTTCCTTGGGTAAAAAGTTACTATATATACTCCTACTACCTAAATGAGCAAAACACAAATAAAAATGGCTTGTAAGGGCATGTAATAATTATGTACCAACTAATAATATTCTACGTAGACATCAATATTTCCTTCATAGTGTAGTTCTGTTGCATTTTATACAAAAAAAAACAGAAGATAATGTAAAAAGACCTTCCATAAATATTTCTGCAGGATATAACCTAAGATCATTGTAAAACAACGTTAAAAACTCCCAGCTCTTTTGAATCTCAGCGATCTGCCCTTTTTTGTCCCCCGCATAGACAATTTCAATATCGCATTTTCAAAACATTTCAAAATAGCTAACTTGAAAATGATGGCCGTCGAATATATACACAAAATGAGCAATAAAATTGTATCTTTTATAGGGAAAAAAGAAAAAAGAGAAAAAAAAAAAAATCCGATTTCAAATTGCAAAATTTTCAACATCTATACTGGTTTCCAAAATACACATATCTTTCATAGAAAATAAGTTTACACTGAAAGTGAGCTATAAAAGTCAAGTATACGTAATTCAAGACAAACACATGCGTGAAAGCACTTGTATTGTAAATGCGTGTACACTCTGTCACTACCTCCAATGGCTCCAGCCCTCTCTGGCTGCAGGAGCAGAACAAGCACGTCACAGGGCTTAAACACCTCCAGAGACAGGCGGAGAAAGTAATTCCCATCTGAGCTGTGGCAAGCTGTGGGAAATAGCTGAGCCGTTACATTATGCTCCTCATCAATACTACTTCAGTCTGAAAGACTGCCTAAGAGTAGATATTCACGGTGCTGCTACTTCATAAGGGACCGGGGAATAAACGCAAATGAAGGAACCACAATCAAGCAGTGTAGCTTTTTTTTTTCTTACACATTAGGGCTGCAAACAATCAATTCAATTGATCCCAGGGATGTGGGGAGATAGTTTTGTGTTAAGCTTTTGAGAATCAGCAGCGGTTACACTGAAATCATTGCTCTTCACTAAGAAAGAAAAAAAAAAAAATACAGCCTCTGGCTGATCTCCGACCACGGTGTTAATCAAAACTCAGTATAACGCCTTCCATCCTAAATGAGGCTGGAAGTGAGGCTTGGCATGTAACAATGTGTGCACAGAGGAGCTATTAGCAACAACAGTCCACATAAAACTACATTTATTGAGTAATGAAGGAGCTCTTTTAGAAGGCTAACACTCACGAAACAGGACGACCTGTTTTGCAGAGAGCCGTGCTGCGAGACTGATGGTGCTGCTGATTCCTCAGCAGCAGGCTAAAGTCTGATTGGATTTACCATCAGGAAATCAAACCTAATGCATCCACAGCCCCTAACGAATTGAGGGAAATATTAGTTGGTTCTCTGTTTTCAGTGCTAATGGGTTCGTTACATGGCCGCCCCATCAATTCACATCTTAGTCCGGCAAGAGATAGCACCTACCAAAACTCCAACATTTCACATCATCATCATCATCATCATCAACATCATCATCATCATCATCATCATCATCATCATCACGATCTAAAGCATTTTGGACTCATCTCTTCAGACATGGTTTGCTTCTGCATCACACAGTTTTGTCTCTATAAATCAGACAAACACAACACAAAATATATGAGGTTATGACTTCTGACGTTTAGTAAACAATTATACACAATCTATATACCAAGACATGGGTTTCACTTTATATGTACATCTAGGCTTACAAACTTGACAAGACAATATTCTGCCCTCAATAACTTCTGTCAGCAAACGCTTACAAACGTGTCTACAAATGACCTTCGTTATACAAAATAAAGCTACATTTAATGTTATACAATATCAATTGCTCTTTGATCACTGTCAAATGTGACCAGTTAGTATGTAGTGTAATCGCTTAAGAGCAAATCTTCTAGAGCGAGAGGTAAACTACAGTATATCCTTCCATTATTGATCTTTTGATCGCACAAATACATTTTGATGTCTTTTTCCTGTGATAGAATCTCTACGCTATGCTCCATTCTTCAAATGCTTTCAAAATGTCCTGTGTCCTATGACCAATCATTTTCAAAACCATTTCGTCACTTACAGACCTTTCCAAAGACATTTCAACGTAACATACTTTGTCCTTTTCTCACTTTTTACCCAATTGTTACCTCCCCTCCTCCGAGACAGGTCATTCTTTCCTTTAAAAAAAAAAAAAAAAAAAAAAAAATCACAGCTTTGATGGGATCAAATCCATCATTTGTCGGTTGTGATGGTAATTCAGAAATGTACATAAAGAGAAAAGCTTTTATACAGCTGTGATGTGATTAAACGTTCATGGAGAAGAAATATTCTTTTTGCGATGTCACGAAGATATGTAACATCTCTAGATACTCTATAAATACAAAAAAAAAAAAATGCCATTAAAAATTCCAAGTTTAAAAACCAAGTATTTGACAAACTAAATATTTCTTTCAAAGCTGGGAAGGCAAGTTTTTAGCGCACAATAGAAAATGCTTTCAGATCTACTAATAAATGCTACGTATGAACAATAAAAAATAGAGCACTCATGCTATTTTAAGATCAGGCCAATGTAGAATTGCATAGATACGCATAGGCCAGGAGTCTGCATTTAACAGACCTTAAACATCATGTCATCTTAATACAGCGACACACATATTAGAAATGACGCATGGATAAAAATGTGTAATTCCAATGCCGAATATATCCTGAGGCAAAGAAAGGTGTTTGTTCCTGCTGACTGTGGTCTTATGATGAATTCAAACCTATCATATAGTCAATCAACTGGCTACTGCTCACTAAAATGGTACAGACCCCACTTCACCTGGTCACTTCATGTGACTGTTATCTGGACTGTGTGCTTAGTCACAGGCATTTACACTTGGTGGTCAAATGCATCTCCAGTCAGCCAGACTGAAATCTGATTGCTGTGGCATTTATACTGCAATAGCGGGGCTTGAATGCATCTCAACCCACCTCCTGAAGTACTTTGAGCCAACGGATTAATATGGAGTGCATTTACACCTGCATTTTTACGTGGCTAGGGCTCATCCAGATATATTCCTGATCCTCAAGATGCCCGAAGTGACCAGAAGTAAAAGGGGTCTAAGACTGGTGCAGAAGCTGTTGACATACTGCACAAAACAAACCTGCTTCTAGACTTACTGTTAGCCAGCCGATTGCTGCAGCATTGACTAAGCTTACCTAGCAATGTATAGGCATGCCAAACATGTATACATGACAAAAGTAGGAACTTGATATTTCTGAATTTCATACATGACAATTCTACCCTACAGTAGTTTCTAATGGCAAGAGGTGGGGTTAGACAATACCTGTGGTTACACACACAGGGGTAAATATCCCAGTTTAGTTGAACCAATTGCACGATGATATAAAAACAAAACAAATAAATATGCAACAAAAAGCTAGGGATGACAAGTACAATATCCCCTGTTAATTCACAGTTAAAATGGTGTGCTGTTAACACAAAGAACACTGCAAGGCACACTATAGGCCCTGACGGACTGAACTAATATAATACCTTTACCACTCAGCACATCCAAATAGTTCACTTGGCAGGGAAAATGAAGACAGAGTCTGTAAACACGCAGTCAGAGAGCACAATGTTGAGGTCAGCCATTGTGCCCGGTATGGATATCAATACTGTCAGTGACACACTTCTAAAACACATACTCAATAGTCAGTTATACACATAAATCAAATAAATGTGTTGTATGCTGTTGATATACAAGGCCATATCAGAATTAGCAATATTTACAATAATATTTTGGCACATCTCTTTTTTTTTTTTTTTTAAATGGAGCACTTGATGGGCATGACAGGGGAAGGGGCAGAGGAACAGGAAGGTGAGAGTGGGCAGGGACCTGCTGGTCCTTATTGCACGCGGCGGCAGTAGTAGCCCAGGACTTTGCACTTCTCGCACAGGTGCTGTGGGTGCTCCTTGCTCTGGTCAGAGACGTCCAGGCCGTCAGGCTTCTCCAACGGACGCTGTAAGAGTGGAACATGTCATTATTTTAGATAGTATTTCAGTCCCGCCACAACGAATTCTACGTCTTAACACTTGACTATGGCTGTAGCCGCTGAGAGTTTTCGTGTTGAGGCCTCAGGAGGTTCATATTATGGAAGATCATGCTCAGAGTTCAGAGCTAAAAACCACAGTCTGGCCCCATTAAGAGGGTGTGTCAAACATTTGTTTAGCATGGATATCAGACACATACAATACAATCTGAAATGCGATGAAAATTACACCAAAGCCATTGGAAATTCTTTCAGGATTCCATCTTTTCGGTATGCTTATTCCTACTAGGCTTTGAACCAGCGTGATAATCGAGGTGGTGAATCTTTTTCTTGGAAATTATGCAAAAGACCCGGAGAATAGCTGTGAGAGCCAGCAGTTTTTGGCTGTTGATCACAAACAATACCTCCACAATCATTTGTTTTCCCACCCATAGTTGTTGCAGGATCTTTTTACGATCCTGTTATTCTTTCCAGTGTGTCTCAGCTGTATTTTATGAAATACGGAAAACCAGGTTAACACGGGCCATCGGGAGGAGACAATGTAGCTTTAGGCTGAGTGTTTACTCAAGAGCGAAGGGCTTTGTGAATGATAATATTAGGGAATATCGGATACCACTGCGGATTAAGAATTTGGCCGATGTGCTCAATAACTGGAATGAATCCCTGCCAAACAACAGAAAAGCTCAGTCAGGCAGGAAGCTTTGGGGGACTTCGTATTGTACCTCTGTTTCTTGTCTACTCATACTGTAAAGATGTCAGGCGAGCTCCCAGAGCAAGGCGTTAAAACAGAGATTCATGGAAACAGGGCTTTCAGCAGTTACCCTCCTAATGCTCTTAGAGTGAGTTTCTGGCAGAGGTCTGGCTATTTGACTTGATAGCGTGGCAAAGGCCACTGCTGAGACACGTTCACTTAATCACCCCAACAAAAACTGGAACTGCGTAATACTTTACAGTTCCAGGGCGAAGCTGCAACAGCTTTCCAGCATGAGAAAATAATAAAAACATACACACACAAGTTTTATACCACTTCTTGGGTTACAGGAACAGGAGTCAGCTACACACCCAAAGAGACTCTTTGATATCCACGGGAGTATATTACACATCTCAAATGCTGACTGGGGGAAAATATGTTAAGTGGGTGATGCTGAAAAGGCAAAGAATTTGCCTGCAAGAGAAGAGCTAACCACAACACACTCAGGGAAAAGAGCACGCTTTTCCCACCAGCAGCCTCCAAACAAATGATGTTTTCTCATGAATTTTAAAGCCACATTTGATGACAATGAGTGTACTGAATGTTTCCCTCTTTGTGCTACTATATTTACCCTTTCATCCTAAGACGCCTGGAATTGGAACTAAACCTAAAGAAGCCCAACAGAGATGCTTTAGTGTTTTAGCATTTCTTTTTCGTGATCACGACATCTCCAGTGCGTTTTGCTCATGCAGGATATTCAAGTGCACTTCTGTTCCTAGTCATACCAAGCCCCTCTGTTGCCTCGAATATGTGTATTTCTTGGAAAAGGAAACACACAAGGTTCAAGCAGTATTTTGGTTAGAAGGGCATCTCGAGTTTCAAGGATAAGCCGATGGGGATTCATCCACCACAAAAAATCCTCTAAAAACAACACTGTTTGCGTGTATCTTACGCAAGCACGCTTGTGGTTGAACATTAGAGCCACACACACAAATACTAATTGGATTGTGCACTTGCACAGTATATGTGGAACTGGAAGTGGAAAATGTACTGGAAGCAATGCTTTACCTGTTTGTGAGGATACACATTGATGTGACACTTAATACATTCCTGTCCCATGTTGGCCCAGGAGTTTCCACTCATCCACTTCCTTTTGCATTTGGGGCATTTGTACTCTCCGAAGCACCTCTTCTTGCCTTGATAGGGTGTCAGTCCTTCGCCTTTGGGTCGGGCCTGAAATGGCATAGCGGAAACAGTTAGGCAAGTCTGTTGCTAAATCTGCAAGTAATCAAGTCCACAAGCTCTCCTGATCAACAGTGGAAATAAGTCTGGACTGAAGCAGAGAAGGAATTTATGTCACCTGATTCTATCCTTCACAAATGAATTAATATCACCTGCACTCTTGGCAGGGTGTGGTAACATCCCAACAAGTCTGACAAGTTCTCATAGATACAGCCCCTTATTTTACCAAAGCCAGTCCATATACGTTGCAACGCCACAATATTTTTCAATGTAGCTCAGGGAGACAGTTATAAACAGCAAAGGTGGGAGTCGTTTTATGGCCTCTAAGTATGAGCCTATAGCCCTTTAGATTTGTGTAATGAATGCCATCAGTCCAAAGCATTCCGTTCGCCAGGCCTTAATCTAGTGTGTGTTTCTCAACCAAGCAACAACTTCGTGCAGCACCGCATGGTCGATCCAAAGGAAGTATTAAAATCAAGGAATTTCATCATACATTTATATGTATGGATTTAGCATTATGCGCCTACCCAAGGCAACGTACAAACTAGGGATGCACCCATCATGAATTCCCACCACGGCCAAAGTGGTCGGTGGCCAATTTTGATCTATTTATTCCTTTTTAACATCTCACATTATGTGGGCTAAATGAACATATCAAACACACAAGTACATTTCCAGCATTTTCTATTGGCTAAAGTCACAATATCAATAGCATTTTGTGCCCTTTAACTAGCATTTTAAACGTGAAATATTTTTTTCATATAAAACAACTACAAATATTTGGCTCAAGTTATTTACAACATAAAATAGCGAAATTAAAAATAGTAAACATTTCAATTGCCGACCACGTGTTTAGAGCCCAAAGCTGACAATTCCAATCTTGTCTGGTTCTGATTGAGCATCCCTGGTGTAAACAGTGGAAACATAACAACGTAATTTGTAAGTACAAAAAGTGCATTTTTTTTCAGTAAAAACAAACATTAAGTACAGTGTTTTATAGTGCTCTGCTATAGCCAAGGCTTTGTTGGCAGTGACAGTATTTGCTTCATTTGCACTAAAGGGCTTTTTAACCCAAGAATTCATTTTCAACAGACTTGGGCGTGGTTTCAGCATGGTGAGTCAAAGTTGGCTTTAATATCTAGGCCACAATAACCGTGAAAGGGAACGCTCACATTTTCCCTGGTGTGTCACAAAAGCTTTTATGTCACCATGATGCTAGATCACTATATTCCAAAAAATAAAAAATAAAAAATCCCAAAACAAACCAAATTAGAGAACAATCAACAAGTTAATTAAACCCTGTCAGACATAATATACTTGTACAAGAAAACACAACTGACTCACTAAAACTGGTTAGAATTACATTACAGCAGTCTGAACAGCATGAGAAAACCTCTCTCTTCTCATCACTAACTGCTGATCTGGTTCTAACCAGGATAGCACTGAATAGACACTACAGCATTAGCTCCAGAAGAAAATTGATTCAAGGCCCTTTAGATTCCAAACCACCACTCAAAACTGAACGCTGAACAAGGAATCACAAAGATTTAAATAATTTAAGTGCAATTACGGTTTTACAGATGAATGTGGTGTGGTCTCAGCATGTGTTCTGGTCATGAAGTTCAACATGTGTGCATCATTATATACCCTTTCAATCACTTCTTTAAAAAAGAGGCAGAGAGCAAGAGAGAGCGTGAGAGTGAGAGTGAGAGAGTGAGTGAGAGAGACACACACAGAGAGAGAGGAAGAGACTGCAATAAAGAGTGAAAGAGAGAGTAAGAGAGTGGAAGAAAAAGAGAAAGCGAGAGTCAGAGAAAGACAAAGAGAAGAAGAGCAAGACTGAGGCAAGAGAGAGAGCGAGGGAGTGAGTGAGAGCGAGAATAAGAGAGAGCAAGAGAGAGAGACAGTATGAGGGAGAGGGAGAGAGAGAGAGAAAGAGAGAGAGAAAAAGCAAGCAAGAGAGAGAGAAAGCAAGCAAGAGAAAGAGGGAGAGAGAATAGCATAATCAGGCAAAAAACCTGCTTTTCAAACAGGTGAAAAAAGAGGTCTTCTGAGGCCCTGTTTACCCAAGTGAAATCTATCATATCGAAGTTCCTGTCCCTGGGGTTCGGGCCTCATTGTTGAGGGAGAATGAAGCCTGATGCTGGATCCAGATTGCAGCGCGGATGCGGTGGATATGTTACTTTGGTCGTGCATGAGTAATGGAAGGTGAAATCATCAGCATCTGCTCCAGTGTGTGTAAAGAGCCAGCAACATGCGTCACGACACGCATGCTGCCTGCGATAGGCTCTCCTCCCCAACCTTAAACAATATGACTCAACCTTTGTCAACAAAGCATCTCCTCAGTTGACAGCAGCTGGAAGCCACGACATCTGAGCTTTTCTCTGGCTGTTTCTAAACTTCAGAAATGGACTGACGCAAGGCCGTGCTAGCGACTGCGCCACTGCTCAACTTTAGGACTGATGTGGGTGGAGAGCTCCAGGATAGGGAAAATAATAAAACTCACAAAATAACTGACTTCACCCCATTTGCTTCATAGTTTCCATTGTTGAGCTTCATTAAGCGTTGGGTGCAACACCTCTTTAATGGTAAGGATCTAAAGTAAAAACTCTGATAAATGTCCTCATAGTGTTGTAATGAACTGAACTATGATGTTATGCACAATATGACTGGGCCTGATGGCTTTATTGAGTGCATTTATTACAAGATACACACAGATGTCAGTAGCAGTGCAAAACATATTAATTTTGTTCTTCCTTTTTCTTAGAATAATGGATATCTAATGCAACATGAAACTTTTTAAGAACTATCGAGCCTCCAGTGAGTGGGAGTGGACCTGACTAGATAGGTTTTCTTAAGTTAATGCTTCTCTCTGAGAGATATCTGACCAGCAGTGGAAAATTCACAACTCTGTCTAATCGCATTGCTAAGAATCTGAGGCACTGTGGGAAAAAAAAAAGCCTCTATCTATGCAGCAGCTCTCTGCAGCATGCCCTGGGCCTCTGCCAGAAGACACACATGATATTCTGTTTACAGCAGCTTGACCTATTTTGGTTGTGTTTTTAATAGATTTCAGACTAATTGAGTGTGGGAGAGGCCTGGTGTGATCGTCATGGTGATACACTAGATGTGGAGTTTTTAAATTTGAAACTTGAATTAAAGACTGAAATATACCGCAGCAGAGCACAAGACTGACACATTTATATGACAGTTACTTGTCAAGAACAATAAAACACATAATCATAAAAAGAAAATGACAATTGAACAGTACAAATAAATGATCACTGGAATAAATCAACTATGCTCTTTGTTGTAAATGACTTTATTCACTCTGGCTTTGTCTAAATATTTCTACGGCTTTTTTTTGGTTGCGTTTTTCTGTTTTGTTTTTCTTATTTTATTTAGTAACTGGGAAAAGATTCTGGTCATCTAAAGCTAATTAGTCAGGTCAAAAAACAACAACAACAACAACAACAACAACAACAACAAAAAAACCACACCGGTCTGTATGCTATCAAAGCTGTAAAGTACAATTTTTTGATAGTTCTGTCACAAAAATATTACAATCATGTGAAGCACAACAGAACAGTCTGTTTTCCAAAGGCAACAATTTAAAAGAAATGAGGCCTTTCAGAACACACTTCACTAGCAAACACCACAAGTGGAATTACAGGCCGATGCCAGAGCCGACACACTTGTTTACACAGTTGAATCTGGTGCAACACTGTAAAAGTAGAGTGACTACTTCAGCGTGGATCTTACAGAGGCTTGCTGGTAACACAGTGCTTACAGAAAGAAGAGCTATCAATGTACTGGACAAAGAACTTGTGTTGGCTATGTCATATCTGTGTGTGTGTGGGAGTGTGTGTCCAGTCAATGTTTCTGTGCCTGCATACATTAAAGAGCCCATATCCTGTATTTTATCTGCATTTTTTTCCTCTGAGGTCATTTTATGATGTCTATGGGTTTGGGACTGTAAAAAATACATATTTAATTGACCACTCAATTAAACAGGGTGCGTAGGTAGTTGTAAAAGAGCCTTGTTCTGATTGACAACCCTAAACTGCACTGATCTATGCTAAACTGAATAGGCTGGGTAAACACAATGCCTAATACAACACGTGAATCCGTTTGTTTCTGTGACATCACAAAAATGCTCAATTACACACATGCTGTTTTACAGCTTAGTTTACATTTGTGGACAGTATACATTTCAGAATCCTGAACATTAAAAAAAAAAAAATGCACTCATTTTCTAAATATAATAATCAGGAAAAGTTCTGTTTTCTAGGATATCTGCATTTTAAAATAACGAAGAGATTGTTTTGAGAGTATGACATCCATCTCTAGGACAGACCTATTCTGAGCCACGGATTCCAGGCCTAGCTGTCACACTTCAAACACACTTTCGTTTTCACAGGCACATAAAAAGAGGTCGACTAAGATTAGTCTGATGGAGCAGACAGAGTCACTTTGTCTTTTTGTTTTGCAAACGGCGCACTTCAGCTTTCTCCGAGGCAAATGGCAGAAATAACAGCAAAAGTGCTCACTAGTGAGCGACGGCTGCTCAGGACATTAGAGATGTGTATACAGTGACCATAAGCCGCTGGAGAGGTAAGAGAAGGAACTGAATTTGAGAACTGCCCCCTCCCTTCTCCCTCCAGCTGTGTTCCCCAAGGAGAGTGAAGGGGGCTGGGATCCAGCAGCAGAGCCAACCTCCCTGCAACAGGACAAATACCATAGCACGGCAGTCATCGCTCGCAGCTGGAGAGGGCCCTCCAATCAAGCCCTACAGGACTGAAAGGGGGGAGGAAATCAGAAGCAGATGGGTTCCACATTGGTATAACATGAGAAAACACTAAACCCCCTCGTAAAACCACTGATCTGCTTCGAATTAGGCCTATAGGTTAGCAAACGAGAGCTGGAGGAAAGCGCTAACCTGAAACGTTCATTGTGAGCACAATCGATTCAGTGTATTATCACTGGAAAAGATCTGCTGGATGATTGATAAGTCTTAGGATCAAATGGCAGAGGAATGTTAGGTGTACACTCAGAGGGGGAAAAGAAGCATTATATCACTCTATATCAAACCTCACAGAACTCCCCTTTCGCCTTTTAGGACAGTTATAATAGCTTTGGTGCAGAACTCTCTTTTGAAGCAAAAGACAAAGCAAACAATACTGGCACATTGATGAGTCTACCTACAGAACTCATGACTGCCTAATTAAACTTGATTATCCAATAACACAATCACATAATAAACAATTACTTAATCACAAATTAAATTGTCCTTATCCATGAATCTGCACCGATTATAATCCACAGCACTGTACAAACATCCTAGGCAGCCAAATTAACTGAGTAAAAATATTAGAACTGGCAATGTGTGTTTCTACTATTAGAATACATTTAAATAAACATAAATACAGAAAAAAAAAATCATTCTATTTCATACAGTTGTTGTTAACATGTTGATTAGAATACAGTTCTTCTAGAAACACAAGCTCTTGACTTTTTCAATACCCCCAGCAGTTAATCTGATATAAATAAACAGACGACTGATTAGATAAAGCACATACTGTATTGTGGAGAGGTTTGGAAATTACACATAAAAAGACAAAATCACAATCTAATGACAAAAATAACGTTTATTTTGGTGTTTTGTTTGTCTATTTGTTTGTTTCCGCAAAAAAACGTCTACTCTATAAATGGCTCAGAGGTCTAAGATTACTGTACTGTAGAAAAGTACAGTATATTATTAATTCTAGGGGTATTAAGAGAATTGTATATTTAAACGTCTTCAGTGGTTCCTTTTACAGGAAGAAACAGTAATGGAGACTTGCAGGCATTTTTTGGCAGATACAAAAAATGTGGTCATATGGAACTGCACACATTTAAACTGCGTAAATTCAAAGCACATTTTTTTCAGTGTGATAGTTGGCTTTTTCAGTAAAGCATTTTAGAAAGGCTGTGCGCTTCTTAAATAAACCCTAATTACTCAGGGAATCGTCAACATAATAAATAGACTTATTGATCACTAATATAATCAACACAAACAGCTGTAATAACTTTACAAGCATGATCTCCTGCAACACATTAATATTTTTATTCATCCATATGATTATGGCACCCCGATTTTTTAATCACTGACCTGGTTACTTAAATACAAATGAAATGGGAACAACCAGCCATATCTTTTCAGATCTGTTTAGGTATGATATATAATGTCCAAACTGTCTTAATACTTGCAGGCCTTCAACCTCACTAGTGAGTGAGTTTTTGTTGCCGATTTATTTCCCTTCGCTTTTCTGGAGGAATTTTGTGGTTTTTCACCAATGACAAAATTGTGTGTGCAAACATGTTTTCACATTTATATAAGTAATGAAAAAAAATCTGCATTTTCCACTGAGGAAAATATTTCTACAATGCCAAAAATAAAAGGCACATGAATTTTCGTGCTGTTTACAATTACCAGTTGTCTTTCACTTTTCTGTATCTTACATGGCTGTGTTCTCGAAGACTAAGATTTACTTCGAGTATTTATTGGATGGACACTGTGCCATTTGGTTGCATTCTTGGCGGTAACAGTAGAAAAACCACTTCGCTGGCGCTGTCTGAGGACTTTGTTTTTGTTAGGAAATGCATGTCATCTTTCGAGGCAAAGGATGGAGAATAGCCTACACAAATCTGAGTACTTTTCTTGGCTTTGAGTTGCACAATAGATGTGGTGGAAGTGGAGTCAACAAAAATAAGAGCACATATAATCTTTGACTCATTACAAAACCCACTCTTGCTCACTCCAGACAATAGCTTGAAAAGCATTTGCTGAAAATCCTCATGAAAATAATTAGGCTTGTTGATTAGCAGAGAACTGACGTGCAATTATGGTTCCAAGTTCTGCTCTGTTCTTTCTATATTCTGGGAAGTAGGTCGTAACTCACACTTTATTAAAATACTTCTCTTGCACTGGGCCTATATATTACATGCTAAACATACAGAGACATACAAGTGTCCTTAAGCAGCCAAGGTTGTTTAAAACTGTTGATCTTGACAGCGTATGTGTTTTTGTCTGTAAAACCACTACACGCTCAAACATATGCATTTTTGGGGTAAAATTATTACATTCTTAATCAGAAGATGTCTCAGTGCTCAGCCGATTTATATTTGTATTTTTTGTATTTATTCTACTCCAATATTCATATTAGATGTTTCACTTTTTGTATTTATACTTTTTGTTTATTTATTAATATATGAATTCGTTTGAAAACAAATACAGCCTTACTGCCCACATAAGCACATTTATGTACTATTTGCTCAGATGGACAAAGACAGCCGTGCACGGAACCGTGTGGCATTTTGGATCTTTTGATGCATGGCGACATTAGAATTTAGACATCCATGCTCTCGTTTTGTAAGTTATTACATCCCTGCTCACTGAAGTCAGAGATCCACATGTAAACAGAGTGGGAGTACCAGTGTGTGCTCAACAACACTGGGCCATTAGCATCACAATGTGAGGGGCTGATCAAGCAGCGCTCTGTCTGGGCTGGATGGGGAGATTCAGCCAAGGCCAAGGCACAGCCTGCAGATGGCCTTTCCTGGAGTTCCACACACAAGAATGATAGTGTCACCCTCATAAGCTGCGTCTGTGTGCGATTTCCGGAGTGCTCGGCGAAAAGCCCGATTTGCGCGAGCATTCCAGTCAGGTGCGTGCTGGTGTTATTTATTAATTCCCACTAGGGAGGCTAAATGAAGCCAGTGTTTCCTTAGGTCTTCCCGGCTCCTTTTCTTGTGGGTGCAGCTGTCTCTTTTTATGCCTGTGAGGGAGAGACTGCGTCGCGGAGACTGACGAGGAGGAACAGGTGTGCTGTTAAATGATAAATCTGCACATTCACAATGCCTCAGTGTTAGCAAAAACAGCCCTCCTGAAACCAAGTGCTCAGACGTACTGAGAGAATTCACAAGTAATTAAGTAAGGGCTCTTCTGAGAAGCAAGATAAGCTGGCATCGACACAACTTCAGCAGCTGACCTAGGGTCAGGCTTGCTGTTCCTCTATCGATGGTTTTAGGAGAGGAGCTCGAATCGCTGGGAGAGGAAGCTGAAATTATATTCATTTCCATATTTAAGAACATTCACTGTCATATTTCATATCATATCTGATTTATTATTACATCACACGCTGCTCCACTGTACAAGCTGCTTATTACTCTGGTCACTTTGTTTACATCACACTACATTACTCCGGTCACTCTTTTAAATGACTCTGTTTACATTACACAGTTTTACAATGCTGTGCTAACTTGGCACATTGCACTTTAACATTCCATTTGCACATTGTACACAATGCTGCTACAAATACAAATTGTATTAGCTTACATATTTTATCTCTAACTTGTGGTGCTGCTTGTTCAAGTTATTTACTTTTAGATTTGTTTTAGAAAACTTCAGATTTGTTTCAAATGTAAAATTGTACATACATTCATACGTATGTCTGCTTTACTTGTACTTATTTCTTTATTTTATTTGTTCAGGACACATTTCACGGCGTGTTGTACTTGCATGATTATGCATGTGACAAATAAGGAATCTTGAATACTGAATCTTAAATCTTGAAAAAAGAGGGTAAAGACTACCATGTGAAATCTGACAGGATATTAAGTCAATATATCGGTGGATTGAAGAAATCAGCTTAAATATTTGGATATTTTCATGGCATTTTAAGAAAAATGTGTCACATTTGTAGTGGAGCAAAATCTACTGTAAACTATTCTCAAATATGAGCATTTCTTGATATTACAACAGTGAGAAACTACACTACTCTAGTAGATATAAAACTACTCATTTCCTGAAAATACTCCGTATTACTGTACAACATTTTAGATGAGCGAATGGAAGAATGATTGTGGACATTTTTTATTTTTTTTTTACAAGTATTTTTGTGTTCAGTATCATATGTTACATCAAGTTCTGGACAAGCCGAAGATCTGGTGATTGAAGATTGTGATAAAAAAAAAGAATGGCTACTGCTAAGATTACTGTAAAAGTAAAAGAAGTGGAATACAATATTTCACTCCATATTTGACCAAAATAGCAGTAATGCCAATAAAAAAAGCAAAGTACAAGTTACATGTACAACACTCAAAATCCAAGTATAGAACTAGTAAATTACATGTAATTACTGAATCTCCACAACTGCCAGCCTGGTAAAAAAGAAACCTACTCATGTTAAAGGTTGTTTTAAGGGGTAATTAGAGAGAATCCAAGGGAACTTGAGACACAAAGCCTCAAGTTTTCCACTTCTCTTATCTGTTTGATGTTCACAATATTTAAACATGCTGTTTCAGTGTGAAAAGTAATTGCCTGCTTCAGAGAAATTGACCCAGTTATTTACTTCTGGCAGGAATACTGCAGGAGAACATAAGGCCACATATCTATGACCTGATGTCAATCTCCACCTGGGTCATACATCAAAACAATCAAGTTCATTTCAGTGTGGTTTAAGAAGAAGAAACATAATAGCCAAATGTTATAATCCCCCTAAATGTCACTGAAATATGAAAGCCAGCAAATGTCATGGAATTATATGCGAAGGAATTGGCCATCTGCTTGTGGTCAGTGCTGTTCAAAGTGGGATAACCTGTTATCTGTAAAGCATAGCAAATATAATTTGAATTAAATTAAGGAAAGAATAAAACAAGTTATGCACCAATTTAACATTTATCTTATATTAATGGGTTCACTTCGAGGTCTGATAATGTTCTGTTCTAAAAAAATATGCAAAATGGAAAACCTCAAACGGAGAAAACATTATTTTTCATCACACAGTAAAACATCAGCGTAATATTCGTGATTCCTGACATTTCACATTCTGAAAATTTCTCATTCCAAGTGGTCATTTATAATTAAATGCAGCACAGTTTCTGGGCTCTGCACTTTTTTCTAGGCTATTACAGAGCTACGCCATGTTTTCCAAGTATTCCAGATAGCGCTGGACTGCTTCCTGGTTGTTGGCGCATGCCCCGGGAGTTTGGCTGCTCCCTCTGCCAGCATCTGGAAACCATCAGCTTAAACAATGGAGGCCTCGGAGCCTGAGCCCCTCAGCCGGCTCCCGTGAGACTCCACTCCACACAGCACTAGAACACCAAACCCACCAGATACAACATGCTCAATTACCCCACAGAGAAGAGCAAGACAAAAAAAAACACATATACAACTTTCACCTAATCTGTGTTTAGCTTGGCCAGGATACAGAAGAGATAGATTTACAGATATGTTAAAACACAGAGATCAAATTCAGCCTCTCCCGAGAGGCCATCTCATGTTTACTTGCACAATTAGTTGCTGAATGTTTGATTAGGAATCAAATTATTCAAGTACAGTTTATTTTGTGTTTCTTAAGTCAATGCATAAATGTGGAGTACCATTTTAAAGCCTTAAAATACCAGGAATATCATTCAGCAACTAGACCGGCTACAATGTTAACTGCCTGCTTCATCTGTAGGCTACTGAAGTGTGTAATAAAAGTATGGATCTGACCATTTAATTGGGTTGATTCATCAGTGAAAGCCAGATAGAGGGGCTTTTGATTGCTACTCTCTATATCGCCATTATAAAGCACAATTGCTCAGTATCTGTTCTTTTTCTCAATAGTAAATGCTGTAAAATATCAGTTTGGGATATTTATGAATGTACAGAATCCTAAGCCAGTCAGCTTATTTGCTTAACTATGTTAAGATTGCTGCCGGTGGGAGTTGGCATTTCATGGATTCCAGACTAATATAGCCGGCATAAACGCGTGCACAGTAACACGTACAGAAAAAGAGGGCACACAGGCCAAGTGCTTTCAGAGTTAGCCACCAAACATGGCTGAATGAGAAGCGCTCTTTATACCAAATCAAGACAAGAATTATTCACCCGTTTATTTACACTGATTTATTTGTGCGCTCTGCGAGTCAAATATTTCTGCTCTCCTCTTAAGAATGAGAGATGTCTAATTTTTGCCTGACTCTGAAATACATACTGTATGTTGCCTACAGGAAGCCTGCAGTCAGACAAAGACAGGCTATGCATGCGTGCTTATTTTGTCCATCGCCAGCTGCTCTTTCAAAAGTGTAACTGCTGAGATAAGCATTCTTATCTTGTACAGTGTAAGCTCTCTCTCTCTCTCTCTCTCATATATATATTATATATATATATATATATATATGTCTGCATACAGTTAAGTTTTACATCACTGCACTCTACACTGTTTTTGGCATAAGTACATAACGCAAGAAAGCTGTGTTATATGCATCAACTCAGGTTAGTGCACAGTCCAGACCCAGAAATATTAAAAAACACGCCATAACGTTTCCCTCTCACAAACGTACGTGGTTTTCATTTGCAAAATGAGGTGATAATAGACAGCAAAGGATGAAAGAATCTGGACTCCTAGTATGACGCTTACATTTGTGTGTATGTGGATCGTCCAGGCCACTCGGAGATGAGACCCTTACCAATGGGCGCATTTATGAAACAAGGCCAATCGGGACAGGAATAATGATCCTATAAAGCAGCCCTGCTCTCCATTCTCTAAATAATCACAACAATGCTTGGGAGCACGCTGCACACAGGTCTCAATATTAATGCATACACTGGAGACTAAATAACATAACACACGATAAATCAGTTCTTGGAAACCCAGCGGTTTTCTGATTTATAGGCAATAAAATTACATTCAGTCACAGTAACAAATGGAGAAGAGATTACGATACCACAGAATTTGCTCAGTCCCTCCTGAGCCCAGTTTTTGCAAGGAAAAACTAAAAGGGGCAGGGGATTAACGGAAGTCCAGTCCAAGTTATATATATTATCTTAAGTGGACTTACCACATCTATTAAAATAAAAGGTCAACATACATAATCCAAAAGACAGGTTACAGGAAATCTGTGTTTCAAGCTCAGAAATAAATTTTCCCCCCAACTCCAACATCTGATTTTCCCACACTGTACTACAGTACCCCATATAGTCTTAAACCTGGGCATACTTATCAACAGCACTGAAAGAGAGAGACACCATGCCAGGCAAACCTGAACCCTGCATAAGGCAAGATGTGGAACCTTGAGTCCAGATCCACAAACTAGTGTTAGATTTAGGCTGGTGCACTTCTGTCAGTAAGCATTTATCACTTGACTCCTGTTCCTTTGGTGACAGGCAAAAAGCTGGCAAGTCACTGATATTTTTCAAGAGGCCTTCCCAAATATAAATGCCATTTGTAGGGCTGTAAAGACATGGAACACCTAACAGAGCTGCACTGTCTTAAAATATGAAAAAACAGAGCTGCTTTCTGATATTTCTGTACTAAATGTGAGCACCCTTCTCTCATAATCTATGCAGTGTGATTTACAGTCATCTCAGCACCCATTCTTTGAAAAATGGTTTTACCTAATTGGTCATACTTGACATCTTCTTTTCAGAACATAGGTTCTAGCTTTCTGTGACACCAAAAATGACCACATTCTGCTTTTATGATGTGGTAAAAGCAGAATGTAGCTTTGCAGAGCTTAATGAAAAATAGCTGATAAGGAAACCCTACGTTTCATTGAAACAACTTAAAGAATATGTAATTATACACCACTAGAATGAGTACACTAGGGCTTAGCTTTAAATATTCTGTTCCCATTTTAGAATTATTCACACACTAAAACAAATAGGACTGCATTAGCACAGTACTACAAGGGTGAACTACTCTCTAGTACACAAAGCAAACCCACACCAGTTGTATGCTGTGCTAAAACCTATAATGAATGAATATTCAGAAAGTCTACTTTTTGTTCTTCTCCTGAATATTTCTCTTAAAATCAGAGATAAAAAGTCAAACGTTCTCTCCCATGGTCAGTTTTCTGCTGCTCTCTAGTCCTGTTGGATTGGAAAAACAACAGACGAACACAGTGAGAGTGGGTGTCCCCTTCCAGAAACACAGGAGGGAAGAGTCTGATCTTGGCTGATTATCTGACTGCACTTTATCTGACATGTCTCAGATATTACGATTCCAAACAGACCTGCTTTTTGTGACCGCTTGGAGGAGAGGAATGTAACAGTGAAGTAAACACTCCGTTCACAGCGGACCTGAGAGAAATACACAGTCGTTGCTGTTTAGTCTCCTCTCGGACGTCGGGCCTAATTATTCGACGTCAGCTCTTCCTGGTCTTTACAGGAAAAAACGTCACAGAGTAGGACGGGACAGGCTATACCAAGTTAACACAGCTGAACCTTGCTAAAGGAATTTTAAGTGCACTTCCTCACTGCTAAGTCATGTCAATCAAGAGCGAGAACAGAAAGGTTGACATAGCTTAGAACATGAAGAGGTTGTGTGAACACTCCTCGAGTTCAAACAGACACTGCAAACACGGCCACAGCAATGCCTTTGCTCTGTCTGATGCGGTTAGAAAGAACCCACGGAAAAACAAAAGAAAAGGAAAAAACGGTGATATTTTGACAATGTCAAGCTTTCATAATGTATTCCAGCTTTCTACTGGTGTTATTCCGGACATTCCAACTCAAAGTGCCAACAACTGAAGAACCATTCACATAAGTAATTACTGAAAACAATTATTGGCTATGATTACCTTGTAAAGGACAATTTCCATAAAACTAAATTCCCTGTCTGTGGAACTAGGACACACGGAGCGCTTGACACGGAGTGCTTGTTACAGAAGTAAACCTTCAGTCCATTAAAACAAACACCAGGCTGTTTACATGTCTAAGCAAACTAATTTTCAGACTTAACGGAATACCATTTGCCAGCATTAGCCTTCAGTTTCTTTTAATAACATTATTACTACTATCATGTTATTAATATATGGGCTTATGAGTTTATGTTGGTGTTACACTCGAAAAACAGCGCAGGTGGGAGTCTTATTTATGAATGGGCACATTGTGTTCTTCAGTTTCTGAGGAGATGGGTTTCTCTTGGCCTGGCGCGTAGATAAATGTTTTCGGTGCATCAGGTTTCGCTGGAAAAAAAAAATGTGGGTGTTCACATCAGCATTAACTGGCATGGCCAAATGTCTTCAGCAATCTGCAGATAAAGTTGAATTGACATTTTCAGTAGACATGACTTATAAGATTCTCAGAGCCCTCTGACGTGTTTTAAAACATTCGTCGCTGAAAAGCATGTGCTCATTCAGGACTGACAGCACAATGCATGGGAATTGAACTATATTGCATAGCAAAAGTAATAGTGCGCTAAGCAGACATGTAGTCACAGCCCAGGAAATGAGTCCCTCCGCAGTAATCGAGCCACTTTTAAAATCGGCATGGCCGTGCTGAATTTCTGTGCTCCAGTTCGTGTTTGCCAAGCTGTTTTCCTCTATTCTGTAGTCTTGACGTGTAGTAGATCAGCTCAGCTGCTAGTGACACATTCGCTCTTGGAAGCCTAAGCTCTGCATTAGTCATCCCCAAGTTCACAATCCCAGCTCCGGCTATACTCACCCTAACGACTCGTACAGCTGCAAATCAGGATTAGGTTACCCTGGCGTTGAATGACATGAGCAGGTTGGCTGCCTCATGTAGAAAAAAAAAAAGAAAAGAAAGAAAACAGAGGTGTTGTAGCTACACGTTTCCATTTTATTTCAGAGCAGAGGGATCATATAGTTCAACAGGGGTTGTTGCTATACATGTGACAAAAGTTTTATTCTCTACTTTTAACATAAGGGTAGAGAACAGTCGAAATCCATAATGTTCTGCTGGATCAGTACAATAATGGGTCACCTCAAATTGCTTTTCTAAAAATAGGACTACAAAAGTATGTTGAAATACAAACGTATCAGGTGTAATAGCTACTTAAGTTCTGAGTAACTTTTAAACTGCAGTGGACCTTCTTAGTACATCTAGTGTCAGCAAACAAGAAGGAAGTATGGTAGTTATTTTTCTCTTCTGGGATCCTTTCGAAATAAATTGCAAAGCTCAAAAGTGTTGGGAGCAACAGCAAAGCAGGACAGCTGCTGTTGGTGCTACTGTTGTTACAAAGTGAAACTGAATTCTAAATGTTAATGCCTACGATGGCACTGAGTAAAAAGTAAAATATGTAGAATCGAAGAAACAGTAAGATTGTTCAAAGATACTAAGAATAAATTCATCACATTTTGAAAATGTACAGAATTGTAAAGTGTAAATAATTGATGCGAATTTATAGCAAATATCCTGCAGTAAAGCTTTACACCCAGACTGCTGTAAAAACTGTGGGAGATTCTAGGTCCAGCTTTCTTATCGAAGAAGTTAAAATGGGGGTTTTTAGTGTAATTAGCTGTTATGTGTGGAGCATATAGGGAAAGTGTGCAGTCTTCAGCAGCATGTCTCTGAATACAGTACTGATAGAGTAGAGCTTGCTGTGATGTTCCTTGCAGTTGTTAGTTTTTGTTTGTTTGCATTTTTTTTTACACACACTTGATTTCAGGGTTCCAGGTTTTTCTGGTTTAATATTTTATTCCTAGCCATTTGAAAGATACATTTCAATGTTTATGGTGCTATTCTTCCTCTGATGTTTTGTGTTATAGTTAACCAGTTTATGCAATAATGTAATTAACAGATATTGGGTAACTGACGTCTTTGTAGTCTGTAAAAACACTTGTATATTATTTACGGCCCATTTTCAACATCATCAGTAAGTTACTCTACTTATGTTTACAGTACTTTATAGTATTAAGCGATGTATTATGGAGTGTATCAGATGTTCATGTTAACGTTTTTACATAAAAACAGTGGTTTAACTTGCATGTGTTTGTTTGATCAAACACTGTCCGTTTTCTTGAAGCCAGCTTTGATAGTAAATGAGTGATCTATTGTGTGGTAAGTAACCATGAAGATCTTCCTTGGCTGTGCAGCAGACCGAATTTCCACTGTCATTAGAAGAGGAAAAAGCCTCCTGTTATATCTCCAGCATCCCAGATAAGCCCTATCTGTTTACATTTCGGCCTCTGTTTCACTGTCCCTTCTCAAATAACTTCACCAATGAGTCTCCTTGGCATAAAATTGCTCTCTCTCCCTCCCTCCCTCTCTCTCTCTCTCTTTATCTCTCTCTCTTACACACACACACAATGAGGACATGTACGGGGTTGGGAATCTGACTAACTGGATGTCTGTAGGATTGAGTTAGAATAGAAGGAAGATCTCAGGTCAGACTGTAAAAACATTCCCATAGTTATCCTCCCCCACATTCTCCTTAACTCCCTTGCCCCCACCCCCACTCACACTCCTTCCCCTTAGCCTGGCCTTACGGCAGCTAACAGGGTTCAACACAGGCCTTCCAGTCCATGACAAGGCTGTCTCTGTATGGATCAAAAACGTTAAGCTCAAAAATCAACTTGAATTTTATTTAATAATAAAAGAGCCATATAAGTTTCAGAGGTCTGGATATTCCCTTAAGTATGCAATTTAAAAATAAATAAATAAATAAAAAGTTTCCTTTTTGTAGCTCAACATGAAGAAAAGTCTAATCCTTCCTGAACATTTCAGAGCAAAGCTCTCAACGACCATTAACTAGCCAAAGATGGACTGATGACAGAAAGGGTACTACAGCCTCACTTAAAACCAACAAACATTCCTCTCAGGTCTTCAGTAATAACCCACATCTCTCGTGTTGCCTGACTGAGGCCTGCTGCTGTCCTGTAGGAGCCTGTGATTGTGCTGTGATTAAAAAGTGATCTGTAGCCTTAGCAGTGCTGTAGTCAGCATCCCACCGGGCGAACAATATGGGCTGACTTCCTGACCCCTTCGTCTGGGGATTCTGAAGGCAAACAATGGGATCCTTAATTAACGCTGGCCATTCCCAGCAGAGCTGGGCTCTTCCCCACAGGCCCGATTGAGGCCTGCACACAAAGCCTGCTGTGTTGTCCCTCTGACACCACATACTGTGCTTGGACTCCAGAGCACGATCGCAGCCATTCAAGCCGCAGCAATATTGCCTTTCAGCCCAGAGTACGAATGTCACAATGTGAGCAAGGCCTTCTTGCCTACCCTAATGTCTTCTGATCGCATGAATGTGAGATTCAGGTTTTTTTTTTTTTTTTTAGACTGTTCACTCTATTATTTGCCTGTGACATTAGATGAGATCACACCATAGTAACAGTGCTGTAAATATTAGTCACCTTTAAAGGCACAGTGCATGTTTCCTTGTTAGACAGACTGACCCCTAAGACTTGCAGCTGAAAACCTGCTGCAAACTGCTACTTTGGATTTCATCACATCTATTCCAGCAAATAAAATTAATATCTGGAAACAAATCCAAACCAACAATGTAGGCAAAATCTCTTAATTGTTCACATTCGCATGCCAGTAATGAAAAATGGATCATAATTCCCAAATTCTCATGTCAGTTTTATCAGCAGATTATGTAACATTGTCTGCTGACACGGGACCCTCTCGTTGTGTTTGTTTTCTTTCATTAACTTTCGGGCTTGTAAGACCTTGTCTGGACTGAGCCCCGTTGTTAGGAAATGATTGAAGTCTATATGAAACCTTCTACAAAAATAAAAGTTAATGGAAAAATAATTACCGTGGGTTTAATAAATAATTGCGCTAAAAATCTGCAGGATCAGAGAAGAGGGCTGGTGACCTCAGAAAGCAGACTCTGCCTGACCCTCCATCCAAGTAAAACAGACCCTCTGCAGCGTGTCCAAACAACAGTTGTCTTGTTAATCCTGATGTAGGCATTTCTAAAAGCCATTTCTGTAACTGAGAAAGCCATTCTGACAAAACTTTGTTAAGCCCATCTAAATCACAGTCTCGCAAGCTTTGAAGATAACAGTGTGCCTCAAAAGGGGGTAAGACACACACACACAAAAAAAGCTTTAAACAAATGCAGCTTCCATTTTTAGGTTGTTTTCCACATCTTTACTTATGACACACATAGTACAGAGCCTGTTGGGGCCATTCTGCTGGTATCTCCCTCGCCCATAAAAGAGAAACGCCAAAGCAAATGCTGCGTGCATATCTCTCGCAGTGACAAAGGGAAGTGGCTATGGCTGTTGTATCAGCAAAACCCAGAGGAAGAATTGTATTCCCGTACTGAACACGAACCATCTGGCAGGAAACCTTCTTTTCATTTTCTTTTAACTTTGATTTCCTTTTTAAGGAAGTGTTCTCAGTGTGCTCTGTCTGACACTGACACTTCTCTTCTGGCTGTCTCCAAATCCTGCCTATTGCTCTCTTTCCTATCCTGAGTAAAACATTTTGTTATTTTTTTTTGCTTATTCCATGTTATCTAAAAATTCTCCAAACTATATAATCTCGCGCAAATATTCCTCTCACTGTAGCAGAAAAACAGAAGCTTCTGCAAAAACATCTGCGAAGGCTTTCAAACACTCACAATAAAAATACACCAAGCCGTTACTGCTCCGAGGATAAACAGAAAATGTTATCCATTAGTTGCCTTGCTATTAATTATAGGGCTGAACAAAACATGTTTAGGACTTCTCAGGACACAATTTTAATGGCTTTTAGTTGCTGTGTTGCAGAGCGAAGACGCTTTATCAGGCAAACAGACAGGCTGCAAAGAACACGTAGCAGCTGGTTTGGACATCTAGGAATGCAAACAGATGATTTACTATGTCACTTTACACTGATGTTCACAAAGCTTTCAGTGCAATTGTCATTGTGTGGTTGTAAAACAAAGCAGAACATGCATGCTTGTTTTTTTCCCCCTCTTGTAAAATCATCCCCGCTATTGTTTGTGCTGAGTCAACCAAAGAACGGCAGCACTGGCAGTAAACAGACAAAGTATGTAAAATATAGTAAGTCCTTCTCATTGGAGAGTGAAAGTAGAGTATAAATATAGCATATTCAATCAGAGTTATTATTGTGAAGCGCTCATCAGGAAATGGGGTGTGCCCAACTAATTGTTTTCCAGCTGTGGTAAAGAGTCGTGTGTGATGTAACACGCTGTCGAACCAAATTGGAAATAAATTGCATGGATATATGTATATTTAAAGATTCAGTCCAGCATCGGTAGTACAACAGGGACCTGACTATTACAACTGTGTTTACGCAATTATCTCAGCGAGAGTCTGGAGAGAAGGTGGCTGCCTCCTCAAAGATCTGTGATTGCCTCTTACATCAGAGTGTTTTGCTTTAACCGACGGGCCGAGTCGTAATGGAAGTTTCTTTTCAAACAAAGACTTTCTTCCCAAAGAGAATTACACAACCGCAGGGCTGATATTTGCCATTTCAATGTATTACATAATGCAGATGTCCGCGCCAACAACAACAACAAACCATTAAGACTATCACCTTGACCACGAGCGGGCAAACCGCTTATTAGAACAAAACGTGAGCCGGCAAAAAATAGAAGCTATTACAATTTGAACAAAAGACGCGTTATCTTAATAAGCTAATGAGTCACATCACGGTGATGGACGGCCATCTTCCACTGATGCTTCTGCAGAGGGGTGAGATCTCCAGCTTTGATGCCATTTGCTACAAATGCTCCAGCGTGTTGGATCGGCCGCGTTTGATCAACAGACCTGTGGGAACCCTGGCGTGGAGAGGAGGCCAGTGCAACACATTTGTCATGGTGCAGCGTAAAAAAAGAGGGTTTACTCAAGTATTTAAGGGAAAGAAACGCCACATGAGTCAACTGCCTCAACAATCTGCTGTGCTTTTTTGAGATAAACAGATAAATTACGCTCGAGTGGTGTAAATTACTGATGACAGTTCTTAAAAGTGTTGTGTAATGTTTATACAGTGAGCAATGATCACTTCCTAGAAGTAGTCTGCCAGTTAGAAAGTGGAGATGTTTGGAGAAGTTACATCATCCCCCAAACCTGCGAGCCCACCAGTTAATAATGAGGACAAATATGCCGTTAGGATATATTCTGTTAATAACAAGTTGGGCTAAACATAGTGATCTAGTCTCGTACAATTAATAGCTAATTCGAATCTCTCTTTACTGATACTATTTCAAGAGGTCCGCTGTCATCTGCATAGCTACAGTTCAGAGACTTGTTCCCAAAAACACCTACTCAAAAGCAGCAAATTACAGCTGGAGAATTCAGAAGGGAAAAATGAAGTTGGAAACATGGCTATATATATACACACACATTCCATTGCCATGATTACACTTTGAACAAAAGATGCATTATCTCGGCGGAATAAAGGGTCCTCTGTATAAAATCAATGAGATTCATGTGTTTTTGATCAACATCATAGAGAAGAGAATCAGCATTTTGCCCTTCAAAGATATATCAATCCTGCAGATTTGGTTTAACGCATCTGTTTCAACTTCTCTCAAACATCACTTCCTTTTTTTACAGACTACTGATCATATTACAGAATTTTCTGGGACGATTTAAGAACCAAGAGCTCATAAGAGAACACACTGAGCCAAATGCCATTAGCACAGTACATCAGATAGAAATAAAAAAGTGGAGGATTTGAATATAATTAGGACTTTGTTGCGACTCTACTTAAAACAGTGTGCACTATTCTGTTCCTAGGAAGAGCCTCGCTGACGATGATGACGTGGCGAGCAATAAGAGTGCTTGCCGGGAATGAACGGCAGTGTCACTATGAGTGTTTGACATACAAAAGGGCATTGGCATGAGGGGCGCACTGCAGAGTTTGTGACTCACAAGCTGAGCTTACATATCGAAGCACTCGCAGTTCAAAACCTGCATTCCAGCACACACAAGACACACACACACGAACGCATTTTCCATAAGGAAATCCCATTGCGAGGTAGCGTGCACTAAAGATAATATTCTGCAAGGCACATGTCAAAGTCTTAGGCATTTGTCCACATCTGTAGCAGACAGCTCATTACCACCACCAATACATTTCCCCGCACTTAACTGCAGCCCAAACTGCATTTATTACAGAAGCCACAGGAGCGATACGTCAATGCCTGTCCATGGGCTGCAAAATGTCCTTTCTGTTCTTTTAATAAGTAGAAATTATTGTTCACAAGAGTATTCCTCAACTAATGATAACTAGACAGGGTGTTCAGGCCTATGCCTAAATTTTGGCAGCAGAAATTGCTGGTAATGAACATCAGACCAATACAGGCGTGTTTACAGAACCCCCCCTGGCTGGCCCTAGGCAGAGCAGTGCTGGTCAACAGCTGCAACCCTATGGTTTTCATTCCTCTAACTAGCATTCCCTGCGGACCTACCTGCCATGGCCACCATTATTTCCACTCACTGACACATGGGACAGTGAGAGTGGCCTGCGCCCTGCTGCCTGTGCATGCTGTAAACACCAGCAGGCCGCAGTCAACACACATGGTCCCTGCCCCCCACACTCTGTTCCCACTGAGCCATGACTTTCGCTGATTCCTATCCGGCCTGTGCTTGTCCAGACACCACCCATCCCACTGCCAGCCTCACTCTTGGATGGAGGGCAGTGCTCAGTAATTTGGCCTCCATGCCGCCTGATGAGCTTGGGCCAGTGAAGATTGTGCGAGGAACGGGTGAGCAGGGATGCAGGGTGTGCATCGGCAGAATGCAGGAGAATGTGGTTCTCACAGCTGGACATAGATCACAGGGCCCACTGTGCCCTGTGAAGTCAGATCCCTCTGTTTGTATTGGCAGAGCGCTCACAGTCCTCTGGATATGACTAACCCATAGTGGGGACCAGCTTATCCTGGAATTTATTTCCTTTCGGAGAACAGGAAGAAAGCTGAGATTCACCCAAATGCATCATTGCGCAACTGTCCTTTTCGGGGAATGTCCAAGAGCAAAGATCACTCGAGCTCTGTGTTAGGCACGTTCAGAAGAGTGAGTAAGCGTTTGTGTGGTTATGATAAATGGTAAGTAAATCACAGAAAGTAAGGCTCGAGGGAGAGCTGAATTGCTGTAACGTTTGAAATGAGTAGGTGTGGACACTGTCTGGGGACGGGTCTTTCTTGTGTTTCCACTGGCATCAACATAGGCGGCTGAAATTTAAAACAGGACAGATCTGCCTGTGATTTACACTACGCCCCTGCTCCAGAGCTGCTACATATCCACACAAGACACAGAATGATTTCCTACCAGCATGACTGTCAGGGGAATTTTGTCTTCATAAAACAAAAGAGGCACACTTTTAGTAACTCTCTTCCTTTGCTGCACCAAAACGAAAACCCAACTGACTGAACACTGTCAGGCATTATTTTAGTTATCTAGGCTGAACTGCATTTCACTCAACCTTACTAACCTGAACACGTGCAGAATACCGTGGGCGTCGTGATTAGTCTCCTTGGACACAATCCATATCTTGATTACAGATCAGCTCGGACCACAGCACAACCGACTGTGGGTTCCATAATGATTTAGCTTCTGTCCGCAGCTTTTAAAGACTACAAATATTGTTACCAAATGCAGGGCTGATGCAGCACACAACGCAGCAAACGTCAAAGACACCCTCAGTAAATTACCTGAGCCGCGCACAAAAGAGGTGGAGGTATTTTATCACGAGACAGGTCTTTCAGCGGTCTGCAGGGAACCCTCATCATCTTTCATAAAAGGAGGCTTGCCATTTTAATCCCACATCTGGAGTGCATTACCATTCCATACAGCTCTGACTCAAGTCTGGATCTTAGCAAGTACCTCACCCTCTCTTTCTGTCCAAAGACCATAAAACACTAACAGCTTGAAAGGAAAGATGACATTGTCTCGTTTTCAAAATCCAGCACTTGATCTGGAAAGGATTCTGGTTACACACTGGTTACAATAATTTTCCACTAATTAGAGTGAAACAAGCAACGAGGTCTATGAGATAGATATACTACAAATAATGAAACGGTTTACAAATGTTCTGCTTTTTCTGTAGGTGTAAGGAAACAGCAAAACTTAAACTGCCATGGCAGAGCGATGACCATTGCGCATATAATGTGAGATATTGTCATGTAGCAGGTGACACTATACACTACTAAATGTAGCACTCATACCCCACCAGTTCTAACAGTATAACACATAACGGAAGAATACAATAACAGCACGAAATATTGCATTTGAACGATTGAACTATGCCTGATGTTGAAATTTTTTCTTCATGTGCTGCTTAGCTGTTGTTTACCCATCCTGATGTGTATTCTATACACAGGCATCAATATAATGCCAGTAAGTGCACCAGGAGGTAACATGGAAAAATATGCTAATACTTTGTAAACAGTTCACCAAGATAACACTAGCTAGATACTGACAACGCTATTAGAATGCATGCTAGCAGCTGGAGAATGAGTGGTATTTGCTTATATTTATACACTGTCAAAAGAAAATGCACATTGTTCTTGGCCCTGCACACAATTCAAGCTAATTGCAGATGTGTGTGTGTGTGTGTGTGTGTGTGTGTGTGTGTGTGTGTGTGTATGTGTGTGTGTGTATGTGTGTTGAAACCAACTTACAGATATGTTGCTATAATACAAAGTACAGAACACTATTATAATCAGTAAAAGTAGTGGTAATAATAAAATAATAATACTAGTAGAAACATGGTAAGAAATTGTGGCTGTAAGCATTTGAACTAAAAAGTTAATTTTCCACCTATTATACACACATATACCCTGTATCACAGGCACGTATGTGTTAAATGCAACACAGCCGATGGAGGCCCACCAAAACCAGGCTTTTCTAGCCTTTTAGCATATAAGTTTTGTGCCCTGAATACATACTTCTCATGGTTGTGCTTCACACTGTTGTGCTCTTAATGTTTATTTGGCTGTCTGGAATATTTAAAAATATGCTAATTTAACTATGAAACCTGTATTCAATCAAAAGCACATTCAAACTACCAGAAACTTGTTTGTCTTCATAAAACAAGTATTGCTCAAATGCATCGGCAGAACTGCAAAGTGCAACACAGAATCCAATTATCTTGATACACAAGATTATTACGACAGAGAGTTGACTGTTTGACAAGCAGGTCACTGCAACCTCTCTCACTACCTTTTTTCCCGCTCTTTTCAGTCCTCACATTGTCTATGCAGAGCAATGACTGGTAGGGTCTTACCTGAGGGCAGTCTTTAATGTAGTGACCCTTGTTGAAGCAGAGATGGCACAGGTAGTTTGGTGGAGGTCTTTTACTGGGCTTGCGAGGCTCAGAGGACAGGGAGAGGTCAGAGAAGTGGTCTGTTAGAGAGTTCAACCCATCCACTATGTTGTTCAGAGAGCCATATGGGGAGACGCTTTTGTATAAACCGTTATTCAAGGCCTGCAAGGTAAGAGAGAACAAAAGGAACACTCACAAACAAGAATTTATGAAATTTTAAACAGGAGACATCCAGGGATTTTGGTGCGCTATTGTACTTTGCGCCATTTTCAACATTTCCGACATGGTACATGGAAAAGCTGACATCAATGCATAAACCACATTTCTAAACAGATTCGAACCCATGCTAGTTAGAAGTTGAACTCATTCTTGAACAATAATACCGTTCTCTGAATTATCTTAGAACGTCTCAGTATTAGTCTAGCACTACAAAATAAAGTGAGTTTTCCTAATGTCTTCACATTAGCCTGTCCTCAGGTACACTCCAGCTTAATCCTAATGATGAGTGCATCAGGCTGTGGTTTGCACATTGGGCTGCACTATAACCACAGTGAGCGCAGGAATGTCAAACACTCATATGTTACACTCTCGAAAGCTTGGAATTGAAGAAACTGCCTGAGCCATGTCTTCCTTGTGAGGAAACAGTTATCCCTTGAAAGGGTGTGTTATTGTCAATGGCTAATCTTGCACTGTATTAAAACCATGAGTGTCACGCTGCATTTGGCTAGCAAAGACACTAAACAGCTTTCTCACGTCCTCCAGTCCAATTTTCTTCTCATCAGTTTGATAAAGTCAGGATACACCAAACATGTTTTATTAAGGCTTTTTTCATAACTCTACATCTGCCATTCATTTTCTGTCCTTCCCACTCAAATCCTGCCTATTCCCTTTGAGAGAGCAATCCACATTAAATAGAAAACACACACAACCCAAACATTTCTGCAGACATACATATGGCCGCATATAAAAAGAAGAATCCTCGTCTGATTGGAGCAAATAATTGGAGCAAAATATTCAGCAACAGCCAGCTCATGTAGTTGTAACGTGTAGGAGAGAGAGAGAGAGAGAGAGAGAGAGAGAGAGAGAGAGAGTGTGTGTGTGTGTGTGTGTGTGTGTGTGTGTGTGTG
>JBBJLS010000148.1:16558824-16581571 GCA_037577275.1 Bryconaethiops microstoma | reverse complement strand
CACACACACACACACACACACACACACACACACACACACACACACACACACACACACACACACACACACACTCATACTGATGTGTTCATTAACAGACGCACACACGCACACTGATCTGTTCATTAAAAGACACACACACACACACACACATGCATTTATGCACATGCACACATGCACACACACACATGCACACACACATGCACACACACATGCACACACACATGCACATGCAGCTGTTGCTGTTATTACACCTTTGATTAGGTAAGTGCTTTCTCAGGGAAGGGGTGGTGCACTGCCCACCTCTGTGAGTGGGTGCTTTTACAGAGCTCACAAATGGCACCTAGAACTTCGAGCTCCCATCTAGGGCAATTATACAGCAAATTAGACTGTTTTCTGATACTGAAGGTGAAAAATGTGAAAAGTGATACATGCAAAACTCAAGCATAGCAAAATTAATACAGATGCCGAAGTGATAAGTAGATCAACATATCATTACTCTGTGATTACAGTATACAGACGATTTTTTAAACCATTAAAAGTTTTTAACCATTAAAAAAGTATGAATATACTTTCATTTGCAGCACTAAACATGAATTTAAGTATTTTAAACATTTTAAAAGCTAATATTGCAGCTGCCTTGAAATATGAATCATGGTGAAAACTGAAGTGTTTTAATCAGATACTTACATTTCTGGAACCAATTATTGAACTCAGCTGCACAAATCTTGTTACTCTCATTAAGCATACCAAATTCATGTTTATTCTTAAAATCTGCCCGTTTATCATGCAGTGCCGACTGTAATAATATCAGCCACACCCTTCTTCTGATTTATGTTTTATTATAATCGATGTATTCCACAATATAGTTGTTTATATTTACGTCTGTTCATTCACTCCTAGTTTTATCTGATTATGTGATGTTCTTACTACCAACAAATGTTTGCAAAAATCACAGAACTGGAACAAATTAGCAATGGAGCAGAACACTAATATGACTTCACAACACAGTTAAATTCAGCACAATATTAAAGACAGCATTTATGAGATGTAAAACCAAGACCTAAAACCACTGGATACAGTACTGAACTCAAGATATGGACTGGAACCAACATCTTCCCATTCTGAAAGATCATCATCACACATTTCTTAAGAGTATATTAGAATAATTAATCTGCAAGTCATAACCCTTTGAACACGAGTGTATCGTCATGTACGCCTTCGGGCATTTGGCTTTGTGAGAAATTCTGAACTCTCTAAACATCTAAGCAACTCACCTATAAAAATAGAGCTGAAGTTAGGACCATATTATTTGAGCAGATACATGTATTTAGGTGTATGGTCATGTCATAAGTACACAAATCTAAAGCGACATAAAATAAAACAGCATTTACATCTATAACGTAGTCCTGTAAACGCACAACTGAACTATAAAATCCCTACAATGAGTTTATACCTCCACTCTAAACTCATTATTTAATGAATACATAATTATGATGGTTAAAGTAACCACATATACTTAACTACTTATTCTAGAATTTCACCATACCTCTAATTCTAAGTCTAGAATTCGAATTCTAAACCACTTCTAGAATTCCTCATTAAGTCTAATTCTAAGTCTAGAATTCGAATTCTAAACCACTTCTTTTAGATTTACTCATTAAGTCCAATTCCAGTTCTAAACTATTATAGAACTTCTCATTAAACCCAATTCTAATTTTAAACTACTTCTATAATTACTCATTAAGTCTATTTCTAGTTATAAACTACTTCTTCTAGAATAACTTAACTCCAATTCTAATTCTAAACTACTTCTTCAAGAATTACTCTTCATGTCTATTTCTAAGTCTAGACTTCTAATTACTCATCAAGTTGACCTTCAAAGCATTAACAAAAAGGCAGAACAACAAACAAAGAACTAGCTGTGTCTTAGTTGCTGAAAGAAGCTCTACTATTGTGCGTTATTTATCCACAGCTAAATGACACACGGTGCAGACAGCAGATGTCATGGCGGGTGTGTGAACTAGGAGAAGAGGCTCTTCTAGACACGCTCGAACATCTCCTCCAAGTCTAGATTTACACGCCACCTAACTTCTAAAAAGAATAGTCATGTTTGACAACGCTCGGGAGAGGCGGACGAGTGTTCGGCAGGCCTACCTCATTTCTCTGGAGCTGAAAGAAGTTGCTGAGATAGTTGGAAGTGAGAGAGGAGCTGAGGTCTGCAGAGGGAGCCTTGCTGTAGCTCAGGTCCGGGTGGGAAGCATTGGGCTCGGGTCGGAAGGCATCGAAAGCACTGGTCTGGTGGGTGTCTTGCAAAGAGAGATAGACCCAGTTTAGAAGTTGTGCAGGCTGGTACACTGAGGTACTACTGTCTATGGCAGACAACAAGCTCATCTTTTGCGGATGACTTTTTCTCTCTCTCTCTCTCTCTCTCTGTCCCACAGTCACTTTTCAGACAAGTCTGAACCTCGGTGACTTTTTTCTAAGTTTATTTGAACGCGTCGTCTGCCGCTCCACACCCCAGCAAGGAAAAGTTCTGGCTCTTCTCTCCGGCTCCACTGTTCCGCTCCTGGGATCCCCGCCCCAGGTCTGCCCTTACGCCCAGGTTATTCCTCTAACATGACATTATATATATATATATTAATATATAAAAAAAAAAACTTTTACCCCTGTCCGTAGCCCGTTACCTCTCTTTATTTGCACTCTTACAGCCAGGGGCTCATTGCATATTCAACAAATCATGGCGTGCGTCATCTCCCCCAGTAGCCAATCAGCGCACGGCCTACAATATATGCACATATATATCGACAGAACCCATTGCTGATTGGCTAGTAGCTAATATTAATTTGAATATTCATAAAGGACAAGTCTCAGGCCCTGTGAACAGGGACATTTACAAGCCAGCCTCAATGTTGCATGGCTGTAAATGTCTATGTAGAAACAGTAATGTGCATCAAGCAATGTTAAAATGCACATAGGAGCATTTGTACAGACAGCTTAATTCTTAGTCCACCTCAAATGCCATCCCTCCCACAAACCATAATAAACTGTAAAGTAATCAGTGCACCATAACAGCCCTGATTGCTGGTTTTCTCCAGGGCCGAAGGTGTGGCGTTTCACATATTCCACTAAACAGGAAAACAGGCTGATGTAAAACAAATGGCTCTGTTTATTTAGCAAGAGGTGTGAGTCCTGAGTGATGCCCGGACAGTTGCTAAGTAAGTATAGGCCAGCAGCTCTTTTCTTCTTCAGCCACAGGGCTTCTATTTTTGTTTATTTTCTTAAGCTAGAATAGCTGCACACAATGATATATTACACTGTAAATAGGACAACTGTGTGTTTTTAACACTTTAAATGAGCTCAGTGAAGTTTAGTCCCATTTAAAGTAACTTTGTATGTTTGCTTGGGAGAAATGTTGGTCCACCCAGTTTTAACATTGACATGTAAACAATTAGGTCACTGAAATTATATCCAATCAATAAAAAAAATGTTGCATCAAAAACTTCTTGGTTGTGAAAGTAGCTCCAAATAACAAAAAAAAAAGAAGAAACCCTCTCTATTTTACTGTTGATATGGCTCAATGAACAGCATGACATATAAAATATAAATTTAAAGAGTTCTGACTGGTCCTATTAGTGTCAATGGAAAAAATATAAATTAAGTTTATATCAGGCACTAATAAATTTTTCTGATTCAACTGCACAATTTTCCTCGCACTACTTTACAAAACAACTTAACAGGCTCATGCTCCACCCTGTGGTCCACTGGAGGAACTCCTGCAATTAGAATTAAAAGGGGAAATAAAAGATATAACAGAGATTTGGGAGAGAATAACACATAATAAATCCAATTTGAATACGACAATTTACAAGCAATGTTTAATCACTCACTAGACAGCAAGAGAGTGACTGAATTCTTCATATACTTTCATTTTCATTGCTATCACTATGTCATGAAGTAAATGCTTTCATGTTCAGAAAAAATACATAATTACACAATAGGGATGAAAATTGCTGTTAAGTGGAAATAAAACATATAACCCTTCAGGCATTAAGGAGTACTATAGCCACCAACTGTATTTCTTATAAACATCTCTTTCTCTCCCTCATATATATATATATATATACATACATATATATATATACACACACACACATTATATATATATATATATATATAAAGGAATGTAATTCCATCTAACAACAGACTGACACCCTCTAGCTGAACGAAATTTCTGGTGTGCACCAGTACCAGCCTGAAACTAATTAACTGCAAAATGCTTGTAACAATGTGATAAAGACATACTACAAACACTTCTGGGTTTGTTTTTTTTGCTCCCCATTTTTATTTATGTGCAACACATTTTTCACGACCATTCATGCAGAAATGTTTCATCTGTTTCCTCATTGATTATAGCAGCAGGGTTTATTATCATTTATATTGTCACATACCTCAAATCAAACTGGTAAATATTTTTTTTTGCACTCCATTATGCATGACCAAATCCACCAATGATACTACTCTACATACCCCAGACAGGCAAGTCTGCCTTGTCCTGACCCTTAAAAAAACTCTTAAATGTTTCATACCTATAGGAACTTTGAGGTAGTTGCAGATATTGTTTTTGTTGTACTGTTTGCATTGTACGCGGTTTATTCTGAGCTTAAACCATTTTAAAGAGCACTTTCACTGACTTTATTAAAAATGTCTGCATTAATTAAACACTGAGATGTAAACAGGTTCCAGGTGAAATAGTAAATTGTTGAGAAGTCTTTACAGTCTCACAGAACAGGGGGTTATTATGTCTACAACACAAACATCAGCCTTTTATATAATATCCAAAACGACCAGTGAACCCACAAGTGTCTTCTGAGGTTTTGACAAATCCAGTCTCGGTTGTAAGTGACCAGAAAACATACTGAAATCCATCTAATTCAAACCATCTATACAGTTCTCCTGGTCATGGACTTGTGCTGGAGGAATGTGATGATTTTAGGTAGTTGGACTGTCTGCACTTCCACAAGAACCCTGCAAGTCAAATTCGGTCTCAGTTTGAGGTTTTACTGGTGGAGCTTGATGACTACAAAGAGCAGCAATTATGAAAAACAACACAGTTCTGGCAAAAATCTCAGTTTATACAGAACAAAGACAGGTATCAGTTGTGTAAATGTATTTCATTATTATATTAAAGTATAGTAACGCATTAATGTAACATATACTGGTCTGGTTTTTTAACTCTTTCCACATTTCCACCATTGAAGCACCCAGAAATCTCTAAAAAGGAGACGTTTCTCACACCAGTCCTTTCAGCTTCAATGCATTTGAATGTATCATTTCTATTAAAGTGCCCAGGCAATTTTATATCATTGTAAAATTAAACTGCCAACCACTTCACTGCTTTATATTCACTCAAGTACATTTTTAGTTCCAGACTTTCATTTTTAATTGAATAAGATTTTGTAATCATCCTTTCAAATAAGTCATTTTTTCCATCCCACACATTTAAAGACTTCACAGTTGCTAGACTCATAACTCTCTTTTCACAATGTCCAGCATGATGTGTAGGTATTTAGGAAATGTTTCATTTATCTTAGAAATTTTTTTTCACTCTGCTACATTTCATCATCCAGTGCATAATGTATATAGACTGTATGTATCCAGTGATACAACTGGATTTCACCAAGCAGCTATTTATATTTTCACTAAATATAGACAAACAGCATTTTCTGTCAAGTTATATAGCAATAAAGGAAATCTATGAGGAATGGTCTTTCATGTGCAACCTATAACTGTAAACATATCTGTAGGCCTTTCCACAGACATTACACTCAAAAGGTTTTTCTTTCGAATGTGTCCTTTTGTGCTTGTTTAGTATGTAAATCCGCTTGAAGCTCTTTCCACACTCTGAACACACATATGGTCTCTCTCCTGTGTGATCTCGTAGGTGCACGTTCAAGTCATACTTATCAAAAAACCTCTTCTCACACTGGTCACAAGTGAATGCCCTCTCCCCAGCATGCCTACGCAGGTGAATTTTTAGATAAGCAGGCTTGGCAAACATCATGCCACATTCATCACAAGAGTACGGTCTCTTTCTCTTGTGCACTTTCATATGGTCTGTAAGAAGGTCTGACCGTTTGAAATCTTTCCCACAAGTTTTGCAACTGAACATTTTCCCACTGTATTTACAAGCCGACGTTGTCCTGCCATCACTGCCTTTGCCACAGTAATGACCCGCTTGTTCATCCGATTCACAAGGCTTTACCTTGGTCAAATTGGCTTTTGTCTTCAAAGGTTTGTCCAGACATTTGTGTGACTTTTCCCTCCATGCTTTGTCACACTCTTCATCATCTATTTCAACTGGGGGAATTAGTCCTGGTGGTATTCCATCTTCATTCTTTCGAGTCATTTTGGTACTAAGGTCCAGTCCTCACGTGTTTCCTTTTCACTTAGTACACCAGTCCTACCAGACTCCGTACTGTCAAGTTGACAACGAGGTCAAGATTCTTGATATTGCTGTTATTCACTTCATAGACCGTGTTATTGCCTGAGTTCACTTGATTTCATTCTCCTTGCAGGTGGCAAAGCAACACCTTTCTGTAACACATGGACTCTATCAGACTGTACTCCCCATCTATAAGATCCTCTCTCAGTCTTCACTACAGTGAAAAAACATGAGGGTTTGTCATACAAAAAACTCTGGGAACAATAAGAAAAACACGTTTAAGGTAGATATAAAACACAATAAAGAGAAATAAGCCCTTTTAAAAGACAGTACTGCAGAATCTGTTTAAATCTGAAATAAGCTCAAAATATTTAAAAGTCACTCACCAGCGAACTAACACTGCAGCTTCCTGTTTACAAGTGTTTCAGGTGCATCTATAGATCCTTGGAGTTCACATCGCCCTCTACTGTTTGGAGGTGAGGTGTCCCCTCGAGGGAGGAAAGGTCATGCTTTTCCTTCAACAGTTTTTCGTTTTCTTGTTTTTCCTTTCTTTTTATTTAACCCTTTATTCTCTAAGCAGAATATTATTTTTTTGTTAGTATGCACTGAGAAAAAAAAAACTAATATTCTGTGACCATGATAAAATCTAGCTTCATAGTTATTCTCATTTAGTCACAAAATATCACCTTGAAACAAGTTAGAGCTGAAAATGTATTATTTATAACAGACATACACTGTATGGACAAAAGTATTGGGACGCCTGACCATTTTGCCAACAGGGACTTTAATGACATTGCATTCAAATTCATAGACTTTTAATATAGAGTTGGTTCCCTGTATGCAGCTAGAACAGCTTCCACTCTTCTTGGAAAGCTTTCCACAAGATTTTGGAGTTTTTCCTGTGCGAATTTGTGCTCATTCATTCTATAGAGAATTTTTGAGGTCATGCACTGATGTTGGAGGAGAAGGCCTGTTCCAGTTGATCTCAAAGTTATAGGGTGGGGTTGAGGTCAATGTTCTGTGCAGACCAGTTCCTCTGCGCCGAACTCATCCAGCCATATTTTTATGGATCTTGCTGTGCACTGGGGCACAGTCATGCTGGAATGACCAAACTGTCCACAACATTGGAAGCATGGCGTTGTCCAAATTGTCTTGGTATGCTGAAGCATTAAGATTATCCTTCACTGGAAGTAATTGGGCATAGATCTAATAAAAATATTTTAAAACTAACACACACTTTTCTTCAGTCAAGTGTAGAGAAATTATGAGATATAAAATTATCTTACAATGCGATTTACTTTGCCATTATTTATTCGAGCATTAACAGTCAGAATTCAGCAGATGGTCAGTTCCTTAGAAAGTTGTTATAGGTTGTAGCGCCTCTGTGTCCGAATGAGTGTGTCGGCAAGAAGGGTGTTCATAACAGTTTCCCTTTTCTTTTTTCCCTTTTGCTGAGCTTTAAGATCAGGAAGGTCAATCGAGAACCTTAATCTAAAATATCAGTTTATAGGGAAGGTCATTCTTACCTGAAGTATACAAGGTTAGTAACTTTATTCAGAACATACTGTACTGTTAAATTTAATATAATTAATAAAATTACACATTAAAGGTTATCTCAAATTCAACCCAGTCACCCGTGTGCCTGAAAGGCTAAAACAGTCAGTGGTGACAAGACATCACCAGAACTTGTAAAATAATTAATTGAAACTGCCAACTGAACACTGTAAATGTTGACTGTAGATATAGGTGGCAAGATCTTGTTAACCAAAGAGTGAAGGCAAAATTCAACTAGCCAAACTCATTCAGACCACTCCTACTGATCTTTTAAAATTGGGGCGAAAAGTTTAGTTAGTGAATCAAACTACAGGAGGCAAAATCCTATTAGTCAATACCAGTGAAAACCAGTGTTGGTTGTTTTCCAGTGATCACTGAATAAAAGAGCTGGAAAGTAGAACTCCAAAACACGAAACTCTAAGGAAAATACAGTTTAAAGAAACATCCAGTACAATATTTCAGCATACTCATAAAATCAGTATTTGTTTATTCATAACTAGAGAGACCATTCTGCGTTATACAAACTTGAAGCCGTCCAAGTAACATTATATGGTCTGACTCCTCATTGTTGGTGTGATGCTAAGAAACAGTTTACATTTAAATCACTGATAATTGCTCTGGTTATTTGCTTCAGTTCACCTGGAAAGGTTCATGTTCCACATCCATAGTGTGATCCTACTCTCCAATTTACTGCCACTGATTTCACCTGAGAAAAAAGGCTTGAGCCTCTTTTGTGCTCACAATGCTTGTATGAACATTTATTCTTTCAATGAATTATAGTTAGTGTTCAATGTGCAATGCTCCTTAGATTATACAGACAATCCACTGTCCAAAGTGAAGACATTTGGTGCTTATACAACATTATAAAATCATACAAAGTCGTGAATAAGTCCTGGATAGTTGGATTGGATGGCTTTTCCTCACAAAGACAGTTTCACAATTTAAGTAATCCTTCCCAGTGAATTCTGTCTCGTAATTGCACAGTCCTCACTTTACAGCTTTGAAGAGATGTGTCCTGACAGGTCAGTGTAGTGAGAACAGAGACGGTCTGCCTCCCTCCAGCCTGCTAACAGGGCTCCATGGACAGTGGAGAAGAAAGATCTGTGAGTGGCTTCTCCTGCAAACATCACCTGTAAGGGCTGAGGAGAACGGTTAAGCTATAAGACGCTGAAAAACTAGCACAAAAGAACCGAACACTATCAGCCTGTTCAGGTTATTATAACTTAGAATATTTACAATAAATGAATAAAAGCAAAGCATAAAGAATATCAGGGATTTTTGGTGAACTAACTTTGCTGAAACACATTGCTTTCTGAAGAACATTTTACTTGCCTTTAATGTTTACATTTCACAGTCACTCACAATCAAAAAATCAAGCAAAAACTGTGAAACTTTTGCGAATGTTTGACTGTACTACGTTTTACTGATTTACCTGAGCATTTGAACCTTGTTTTGGAAGAGGCTCTGCAATGTTATCTATGTCATAACCTGAGCACCCTTTGGCCACATAGGTGTAGGATCCACAGGTGTAGGGGTCATGAAACCACTGGGACCGTAGAAGCTTCTTTGGTGAAATCGTTGGATTTCCTGAAAGGTACAATTAAGTACAATGAAGTATGTAGGTAACTTACTCTGTTGTATGTGACAAAAAGTGCTGAGAAGGCTGTTTTCATCATTCAACTGCTGTTATCACAGATATGAATCAAGTGTTACAGACAGGATAACAATTTTATCTTATGAAAGGGCTCAACTATTACCTGTAAACCTGCGAATGAGCTGTGTGACTGCTTGGAGCACTTCCAATTCTGTCAGAGTTTCCATGTACTCAGATTCATGCCCAGCAATCCAACCACAAAGAACATGGCCAAACCTACAGTGTCAAAGAGGATAATCAAAACTCACACCTACAGACAAAAGTGCAGTGCTGGAAATGGACTGGCCTGAACTCTGCCTACCTCTCTGTGGGCTTCAGAACAGTGAACCCAAACAGCTTTCTGATCCAGGCCATCTTCACATCAGAAACAACATGCACAAGATCAGACTCATCTTCCCATAAGAGATAAATAGCTTCACAGTCTTCAGCCCAGAACGGCTGCTCGAACTCCAGGAAAATCTTATTGTTCGTCCCAAATCCCATTCTTTGGATGGAGTGCAGTTTGTGGAGTGGCAGTGGTGGGTGTAGGAGTGTGTCCTGGTGCTTCTTCAAATAGCCTTCACAGTAACCCAGAAAAACAGTGATAAATAAGGTAATATATTTTTTGCAACTATGTGAAATATAATACGCATAAAGTGTGAAGAGAATTGGATTTGTAATTAGATGCAAAGTACAAAGAAGAGCAATAACGAATGGTGTAACCCACTAAACATACCCAGTGGAATCGTAACAATGACATGATCTGCTTCAAAAGTCTCTCCATTAACACATTCAACAGTTACAGCACAAGTCCTTCCTTTTGAGCTTGACTGCTTGTAAGTGCTATTCCAGTGAATGCATTTAACTGGTTTATTATACAAGACAATGTCCTCGGGAAGTTCATTCACCATGTGCTTAATTAAGCCATCGTAACCTCTGCAAAAGACAAAATAAATCCATACATACTATTTAATTGGGCGCCCTCTTTATTCTAATTATTCTAATTATATTATAATCTGTATTATAATTATGTAGGCTGAGGAAAACAACTGTCCTTCTAACAGCTCACCCTGGGAAGGTGCAGTCTAATCCTGGGAGGGTCTTGTACATGCCAAAAGCTCCAAGGCCCACATCATCCATAGTGTGTGTTCCACTGACACAACACTCTACTTTCAGCAGCGTGTTCAAAAGAGCCAGCCTCAGATCCTTGGTTGCCTGATCCTCCTTCCACTCCTCATGTGCTATTCGTAAGACCTCTGTCTTAAGAAACTCCCCCACAGTAGGCAGGGGCTCTTCATCTCTGTCATGGAACTCCTGGCACTTCCCTAGTAATGTCGAGAAGAGCTCCACGGCAGGTCCCATCGTCTCAGGATCAAGCTTTCTGCCCGAGCTAGAAAACAAGTTTGGTACGAAAGGTGGGTGACCACCAATGTCCACGGACTGATTCTCCTCAGACATGGACTCTTTGTCGAGCAACTGGTACTGGCAAGCCAGGCGAAACACTGGATTCTCCTGTGATGGGCCATGAATCCAGTTGGCACCTACTTCTACAACACTACTGCCTGGAGAAAAAAACAAAAAACAAAATGGCTTTTTAATGATTTCATTGTACAAGAGGACTATTTACACCAGAGTGCAGTTAAATTTGATACTGACAGAAGACTTAGAGATGCAACATTTATTTTATGGCAAATGATTAATTTCCATGACTGATATGTAGTAAAGAATACAGGTTACATAATGCTGACAAGAACATACATTACCAAAGGTTATACATCAGTGCAAAGTTCACAGAGTACAAAAGGTATAGAGTTAGTTATACTGCAAAAGTTTCTTTTTCCCCTAGTTTTCCATTTTTACATAATAATATCCGTATTATCAATTACAATAAATGAAATATGACACATTTCTGAAGTCCTCAAGGTGTCTACTTTCTTTGTAAAGAAATGCTGACTACAACTATGTGATGTCACAGGAATTATATTACGTGACTTTGGTCATGTGCTTGGTCAGTGAGATCTCAGCACCAGTCTACACTTTTCAGGGCAGAAACAGTGTTGTTCTCTTCTGCTGTCCCAATATACTTGAATTCACCCTTAATCTATAAAGTTACCAATGTGATCTCATTCATATGGACCTCTTTTACCCTCATGCCTGGATCATGAATCCTGAGTGTGCAAGTTCAGTATTGTAGGCAAATTTATTTGATTTTATGCACCTCCTGCAAGCAGATGATGTTTATCCTGCTTCACTGTCATAGACCTACAAACAGAATAAAGTCTAATTCTGCTATTTCTGAGCAAACATGCTCACTAATTTGGATGTAATAACCAAAAAGACTCCATCTGAATACAAGCCATGCACAAACTTACACCAGGGGCTTTATGCTCTGTAGAGGCTGACAGGGTTCTTTTGGTTATAAAACGTTCATGAAGCTGAACTTTGTGAACTTCATGGCAGGTTCTGTTTAAGATGCACACATATGTTTATACATATGTATACCATATAAACATTATTTGCATATAAAAATGTATAATACACCTGTAACACTTCTAACTTCGACCTTATTCAGTCTACTTAAATAACGTGGTGCTTTAACTAGGCATCTCACAGCAAAAATGAAACTTAAAGATGTTGGTTTATAACCGTGATCAGAAAGAGATCCTTTCTTTGTTGTAGCTTCTTACCTCACAACAGTAGTGACAGTGGCTGAAAGCTAAAGCTAAAGCAGTGCAGAATTATTCATGTGTCTCTTTACATTAAACGGAGTGATCGTTCCTCAGCACTGAAGGTACATCAGTTCCATGCAGTTACAAAATAATAGCCTGCCTCCTGACTGCTAACGGGTGGTTAACGTTTCTCCAGCTGTACAGACTGGGACGGTTTGGTGAATGCAAACTTACCCAGTCTGCCTGTCTTGATCCTTCCTCCGCTCCTGGATGTAGCTTCAATAATGTGCACGTCTCTAAAGCCGTGTTTTATTAACCTCTGTGCAGCACCAATGCCAGAAATCCCGCTTCCAATAATAAGGATTTTTGCATCGAGACCCGGACGGAGAGCCATGACTTCCCTCTCGCTGCTCTCCGCTATACTGAGCAGCCCAACACGTCTACAGCATTCTCTTCCGGCCCACTTTAATCCGAGCAGAGTGCAGATCACAGTACACGCAGTCCATAGTAATCACTGACATGATATAGCTCTCGGCTCACTGTTTAATGCACTACATGGACAAAAGTACTTATCATTCCACCAACAGGAACTCTAATGACATTGCATTCAAATACATTGGCTTTAATATGAAGTTGGTCCCCCTTTGCAACTATAACAGCTTCCACTCTTCTTGGAGTCCACAAGACTTGTCCAAAATGTCTTGGTGTACTCTTGAAGTATGGGGCCCTAACCTAAACCCTGAAAACCAGGTATGTCCCAATACTTTTGTCCATTATAGTGTACCTAAAATAGGACATGTACGCCCCCTGTTTATTTTTATTAGAAGTTACTCTAATAACGCCTAATAAAATTATTTATTATTTATCTATAATCACTTATTTTGTATTATTTATAGTTAAATATGATTTGATCTGTGTAGTAGTTGTTTAATGTATTGTTTTGTTTGAAAATGCATTACTTATTGTTACATGTCATGTTAACAGTTTATTTTAGTTTCTATATACTTATAGCTAATATTTATGTTACTGAGGATCCCTGGAAAAATTGCATTTTAATGTTATAACATTGCTCCTCTGTTGTTTTTAACAGACCACGACAACGGTCATACAGCTCATTCTAGGTTCCTGCCAGAAGGGGGCGATATGAGACCGTGACAGGAGCTGGTCAGCTAGTGGTGAAAAAGCTGAAACCCAACATGGTGAAATGACTTTTAGTCACTATGCTGCCCGCTGCTGGCACCAACTTCTCCCACACACCTCTATCTTATCTGGCCAGCTTTAAAAAGCTGCTAAAAATGCACTTTTCTTCTCCACACTCCACCTTCTTTTAAATATCTGAACTTCTATCATACTTTGAATCTTTTTTTCTTGAAATTCTATGGATTCTTTTTTATTTTCTACTTTTTATGTCTAATATTTTTATTATTATGTATGATAATAGGCTGTATAAATAAACTTCAGTTGACTTGACAAAGGACAGGAGGGGTTACAAACTCTATACAAGTGAGTACTCTTAAGAAGGAGGCAGGACCAGGGTGGAGACAAAGAACAATAACAACAGAAAAGACACATGGTCAGAAATCCCATGGGGATGTAAACAAGGAGGGACAGGCAGAGACACGGACAATGCAGGGCACAAACTAACAGACAATGACAGACACTAACAGTATCAGACATTGAACTTATATTTCTCGGCCCTGGATTTATTTTCTTTTCTTTTATTTCCATTTAGAAAACAAACTAACAGACAATGACAGACACTAACAGTATCAGACATTGAACTTATATTTCTCAGCCCTGGATTTATTTTCTTTTCTTTTATTTTCATTTAGAAAACAAGGTCCCTAATATATGTTTAAACTATCAAAATGTTTCTACGCTATGTTGATGTATGTGTGTGTGTGTGTGTGTGTGTGTGTACATGTGTCTTCTGTATAAACTAAATAAGCAATGAACTATTATGACCCAAAGTCATGTAGTTATTATTTGTTATTCATAATATCTTAGCAAAGATGATTTTGGTAATTGGTTTAGCTGCAGTCCTGATCTGTATACACTGTAATTCTCACACCTATTCAGAACTGATAGGAAAAGTCAGAAAAATAATATAAAAGAGCTGCAGAATGATGCTGAGATTGGTGAGTGCAGATGGTTGTTTTAATATCAAATACATAGTCATTGGATATTATATATTTACTTGTTACTATGTATACTAATGGACATCACACCACAAAATGTTGGTGGTGTTGCCACAAATCATGCTTGTGGTAAAAACCAAAACTTTCTTCTTTTGGTTTCCACACAGCTGATGCCCATGAGTAAGTGTTAAATTATCCCAAAACAAGATTGAAATCATTCTGATAGAATGCATTTCAAGATCTTTTGCCAGTTGACTAAAGCCAAATGAGCTACACTGTGCTTTAAATGTATTTGAACCATAATTAGTGTTTATATTTTCCTTACCATGAGCTTACCATGAACATTTAGGGGACCTTAAATAAATATAACATGACAAGTCTGCGAATAAAAAAAGATAAAGCCACACTCCATTTCCTTCGCCATGCTACTTTTCTGGGAAAAAACTGAAGCTATCTCCAGAAACGGTGCTTGTTTCTCAGGCCTCTATTGTGTAACGTTGGCACTCGGGCCAGCAGGCACTGATTTCTTGTCTTACACTCAACAAAACAGTCCTTGAATAAATGGTGGGAACTGGTTCACTCTGTAGGTCACTCACGGAACAATGAGAAACTCTGTTGGGCTCATTGTGAACATGCAGGAAACAGAAAATGACTATTTTTTCTTCTCAAGGAAAACAACCATGACAGTGATTTGAGATAATGGTATCAATTGTGTAAAAAAAAAAAAACAAAAAAAAAAAAACACATGTAGCTTAAAGCGGTATATTATAGTGGTATGTAACAAAACAAACAACTTTATGAAATTTAAATAGTGAAACAAAAATCTGGTTAAATATCAATTATGTATATCAATTGCATTATAGGCCATGTCGCTGTAAGTATCTGTAAAATATCTGTTCAACCAATGTTTTTCCATTGTTAAACATGTTAAACTTAATTTACCTTTTAAAAATAGTACTTTCACCATCTGAACAAACATCACACATGCACATATAATCCACAAGTGGGTCTACACGTAAAAATGTTATTTTACATTCTTAAAAAGCTTAACAATAAAACTGTTTGGCATCATCATTAACTAAACACATACAGAGTAAAACTAATTGTTAATAATTACAAAGTGTCATATTCACAGTGTTTTAGTTTCTTTTTTCAACTGATTTAGCACATTTCTACAAACCATCTCTGCTCACATAATTGCTAGAGTCATGAAAAAAGAAATAACTTCCGAAAAAAACATCACATCTAATAAGACTGATTTCTGATTTCATTCCAATTCATTCAACAGTCAAATCATTCAATTAAATGGAAACCCAGATTTCAATGGGGCTATAATGATAACTGCTATTTTAGAAAGGGTATTTTGTAAATGTCATCAAGAAATTGATTTGATTTATTATATTTTGTTATTGTTTATCAGGCCTTTATTCAGTCATTTCTTCCAAACAACTTATCTACCTTCAATTTTTAACTTCACTTATGATAGACACGATATCCCGATTAATTAATAAATAATTATACATAAAATAAGGTATTTACATTTATAAAGGTTTATTCCAACAAGTCGAAGTTGTTTTAAAGGCTGCGTTAGTTAATTTGATCAAATTTCACCTAAGACAATGTTATCACAACATATGCTTGTTTGAATGAGCCTGTTTAAATGTTATTGCGGGTTTATTTCAGTTGCCATGAAAGACGTAAGTCCTCTATGAATCGTGACTGTCAGTATTTATTTGAGTTAAATAAAATCAGTTCATCGACTTATCAACAACATGTAGAGTTTCTTAGGTTAAACTGACAGTGTACTGTTAAAAAAAAAAAAGATTTTATATTCACTGCTTTCATTTCATAACAGATGAATTTAAAATATTGAATGACCTTTAATGTCTCTAATTAATTTGCGTTAAAAAAAAACACCTGCTGTGGGTTTTCTTTATTCTTTTTCATATTATATTAACAGATGTTAATTTTTCTGATCCTTGTTTTGGAGCTATAAGGTTCCTAAAGTGATCATTCGTTTGAAGAATTTGACCTGGGTATCGGAGCCGCAGGAACACACTGTTTTGTTTTATAACTAAAAATCTTTTACTGCTGTTTCTGAAACAATGAGTTTGTAGAAATGTGCTAATAAATCAGCTGAGAAAAATGGTAAAATGCTTAAGTGCGTCATACAGTAGTTGAACAATAGCACATGTGGTGTTTCGCATCGCTCCTGAGTACTTATATATTCATGAAAACATTATAGCATCTATGTCAAAGAACTCTTCTCATACACTGTACTCTCCTCCAGCTCCTCCAGCTCCTCCAGCTTCTGCAGTATCACTGACCTCAGTGCACTAAATCTTTAAAAGATAGATACAATAGAGCTTGACAAACAAAGCGTATCGTAAATATTACTCCATAACATCCATGGAAGCGTAATCACATTGTGTAGCATTAATTATTACCATGAGAACAGATAATTACAAGAAAAATGACAAGAGATGCACTGAAAGGCTAAAACAACATACTTGCTTGTTAGTTTTGAAATCTCTCTCTCTTCTTCTTCTTCCAGTTTTTTGACAAAGCTATCCAAAACGGGCATTTCGAACTTGATGTACTGTGCAACCTGAAAAAATGCTTGATTAGTATATTGTTCTTTTTCTGTTTACAGAAGAGTGCCTCTCCACTCTATTGTAGTATTGACATGCTCATTTCCAAGAGGGAGGCCTGTCTCATTGTTAACCCCCCACACCCCCAAACAGGAAAGTGATACACATGAAAATTAGACCCGACATCGTGAGTGAAGTGAAGAAGTGAAGTGGCCCCTTACAGTCATAAAATTACTCTAAATCTGTTTGTCTGCATTTTTTTTTTTCAGGTACGGGACTTTAATCTGTCAGCGATTCTATTTTTTTCCCATTGCTGAAAGACTCACATCGTATGTAACCTCTTCGCCAAGATCCCTTTCCATAAGGAAAATCTTGACAATTTCTTCACACGGGCCATGCACCAGACGTGACACCAATGGATATTCAGCGTCTTTAAGCTTGGTCCTCTCTAAAGAAAAAAACCCCACACAATCTGTTAGTGTGCACAGCAGTGTGGCAGTAATTAAAGATTTTTAAAAAAAAGCACAAACAGCTACCTCCAGACTCATGGACGACGTAGAGGGCAAATTCATCTGCATTATTCTCCACCTGTGAGAATATGATAAAATGAAGAACTACAAGGAGTCCATTTAGCCATGTGAAATGTGACTATTACCTGACGTGGTATTGCTTACCCGAAACTTATTGAGTAACAATCTGAGCACTTCTTGTGTTGACATCCTGCTGTTTAGACGGACATTAGTCTTCGATCCATATGCTGGGGTGAAGACAGATGTCTATAAAACCAGACGATAAATTATTATAATTGTTCCTCCTTTCTGTTTGCCGTTCATTTCAAACAGTTCAGCTACAATGTGGTACTTCAGTGTGCTGGTAATGGAATATAATGCATCCATGTGACGGCTGGGGGCCTCATGGAGACGTCAGGATCCAAACAATTTTTGATATTTCATCCGTGCATCTATCCGACCGTGGGCAAAACCACCAACTGCCTTGTGTTATCACATGTGATGTGAAATAGCGTGTGATTATGTTTTGTTGATTTTTTTTTTTGTATACAAAAATTGACACGTGAAGTGGGCGAAACACATTTCTTATTCAGATTCTCTGTAAAGGGACATAACCTCTTTAAAATGAACAACAATAGACTTTTACTAAATTGTTATGTTTTTGCATACATTGCAATGTTGTGCAGTGTTCTTTGTAGAGAAACACACTTACTTACAGAAACATTAATTTAACATCAGTTTAACCAGACATTTGTGCAGTATTGTATATACATTTGCAAACATTGGCCTGCGTGGTCTTATGTTGGCCTACTTGTCCAGGTTGTCATGTCTTGGCGCTCGCAAGAGTATCAAAGTAAGCAGATGTTCAAGAGACAGAAAAAACATTTCCTTTGCATTTGTTTACATTAAGGCTCTCGAGGGCGGCATACCCATCACCATCCACCCCTAAGACAAAGTAATTAAACAGCAAGTTTCCCTTCCAGTTTCTCCACATCTGCAGAAAGACCTTTTTGACCAGGCAGATCCATAACCTTGAGGAGCGTTGATGAGAAGAGCAGGTGACAGGCCATTGTGGAGAGCAAAAATTCAACCAGGGGAACGCCTGCACAGGAAAAGCACTGCCTTTCAACACCTGCATCCATCTTACAGCACTCCGAGCCACAGCACACTCACACAACAGACACTTCCCCTCACACATGCTGCTACAGCCATTAGCAAGAGCTCCACGGCCCTGTGCCAGTCACAGGGCATGACAGCACTTAATGTAGCACTATTGTCCTCTGGATGGTCTGTACTCAGCTCTGCCCAGTGTTTCAGGATCTTCCTAATAACTCTTAAAAAGAGTTCTTTAGAGTGATGACTCAGAAGAATCCTCACTGACTCACTCACTTTCTGTAACCTCTTAATCCTTACTAGGGTAACCAGAGTCTATCCCTGGACCAATGGGCAGGGACTCACCCCGGGCGGGGTGCCAGCCCACCGCAGGATGCACACACCATTACACAGAAGAACCACATTTTGTATTTCTTCTAGCTTTTCAATTTATCATAAATTATTTTTGTAAATGAGCTTGTGGAGAAACCTTCTTAAAGGTTAATGAAGTTATGGCCTAGTGGTTAGGGCGTTGGCCTCGCAATCAGAGGAGTGGGGTTCAAATCCCAACTGCTAGCGTCACGGCTTTGGTACCCTTGAGCAAGGTACCGTCCCCACATACTGGGTGCCTCATTGGTGGCAGCCCACTACTTCACTTGGTGAATGGGTTAAATGCAGAGAAATCATTTCCCTGTGTGTTGTACTTGCATGACTATGCATGTGATAAATAAAGAATCTTCTTCTTCATAATGTTCTATACTAGCTAAAAGTTTACCTTGAACCATAAGCCCTAGGACCTTTATTTTACCTCTGTAAACAGATCACTTTCTCTGGGTTGTTTCATAAGCAGTAAACATTGATTCGGATCCTTGTTTGGAATATGTAATCACAGTCATATAAAAATAGTCACCTTGTGGTTGTAAAAATGCCCATTGATGGAGAAGCGATGTTTTCTAATCCGTTGTAAATCTCCTGAACTGCGAAGTTTGGTTCTTCTCTGAATGTTCATGAAGCTGGCATCACTTCTCGTTCTCAGTAGTTGAGGGGTTTCCTCCTCAGAGTCAAGGCCATCTGCATCTGCAGTGGACAGGCAGTCACTCAAAAATGAGCAGTGCTAGTGGAAACTGAACATTTCAGAGAATATCTTATTAGCACACCTAAAGCAGCGTCACAGTTATGGACTTTAATTTGCTTTAAAAATCTTAGGAACACAGTCTTATGTAACATTCATCAACACCCGTATACAATCTAATGTTCCAGGGTAATGCAAACAAAACTGGTAGTATAAACACAGCTCTGTGAGCACAGCTGCTAGGGTGTGTATGCCATGGAAAATTTTCCTCATGAGAAAAAAAAAATGTTTCAAAAACAAATAATAGAATCACAAATTGCTCATAATGAGAACCAGTGAGATGTGGTTATAAGCACAGATATACTCATTAGTCTTCCAGTTTTTCTGTATGAACAGCACAACCTCTAATCCCTTCATCCTTTCCATTATAATTAGATTAACCATGTCAGATTAGTACTAATACACGTGACAAAAAGGTTTACATGCCAGTCCATTTACATGCAAACTATCTTTTTGTCATTGCTAATTCTATACACAGAACATCACAATACACCATTCAGTACTTACTGGTTATATCAGGTCCTGTGACTGTATTGTTGTTGGACGAAAACTGACTTAGACCCTCTTGACTGTTTTCATTCCTGTCAAAATGTGGACAACATTTATTTCACTGAATCAATAAATTCAGCTCTGTCTGCTAATCCTTAATGTATGGGTGTAGAATCTTTCAGGATCGCCAGCTATATTTGACACTTACATTTTTTAAATCTATATGGCACAAAGAACTATAGAGAATTTAAATAAGAGGAGAAAAACAGTAATTTACACATCTACACCAAGGTTTGTAATTGGTTCTTGGGTTAAATTCTAGGATCATCTTTAAATTAATCTTTATAGATCATTTACAGTATATGTTAGGGCCACTTAACCTTTGCAAAGGTTCTTCACATTCAGACATTTTATTCACAAATGGTACTTTAAGGAACCACTCATTGTAAGAGCCTTTAGGACCCAAAAGTAGTCCTTCAATGATATTGCTTCAAATAACCCTTTCTGGTACCTTTACTTTGAGGATTGTAATTTAATCTGCTTTAATCTTGTAGCTGTGGCTTGAACGTCCTCTCCCATGCAATGTCACCGGACTCTTGGGCTTATTCTTACTGAAGCTTAATTTTTCCATGACTGAGGAGGATGCTACGAGTGAGGCTGAGCAGAAATGAGCTCCTGATCAGCTCTTTCCTCTTGCAGCGAGAGCAGAACACCACCCAGCACACGTACACTCAGGGAACAGACGACAGGAAAAGCCCCCCACAGCAAAATGCTCTTTTAATGGTGTGGCCTATTTCAGGCCATCACACCGGAAGACTGTGCTATGTTTTAATAGCTACGTGCGCATCTGCATACTTGCTCTCACAGACAATGGACTGAGAGGGTTTCATCTGAAATGGCATTCTGTGTAAAACTTTTACTTAATAACAAAAATTATGAACTGTGTGTCTTTACAATGTATACGCCTAAATTCATATTCTCATTATTGCCATATGGAACCGTCATTACAGGTCCTTTAAATAATCATATTTAAACAGGTTCTGTATCATAATTATACACAACAACAACAATAACAATAATAATAAAAAATAAAAATAATAAAAGAAGAACAAGAATATCTGATATCAGTAGAACAATGTGCATAAAAAGCATCATTTTTTTAAACTGGATTTAAGCACTAAAATGGTTCTCTGAGTTGTGATGGTTCTATGTACAGTACCAGTCAAAAGTTTGGACACACCTTCTCATTCAACGTTGTCCTTTGGTTTTTTTTAAAAATTATTGGCTACATTGTAGATTAATATTGAAAACATCACCAGTGATGACAGCTTTGGACACTTTTTTTAAAATCATTTTTTCAATCAGATTCGTGAGGTTTCGACCTGGAATGGTATTTAATTTACAGGTGTTTCTTCGTCAAGAGCTCATTAGTGGAATTTCTTGCCTTCTTAATGTGTTTGGGATTATCAGTTGTGATGGTCGGGTTGGTACACAGTAATCCTATTTGATTACGGTTCTACTCCACATTATGGCAAGAACCACTTAACTAAGTAAAAATAAACAACAGTCCATCATTACCTTATTACAAAACATTCTGGTTTGTTTAACTCGTTTTTTGTTTACTGCATAATTCCATGTGTTCCTTCATCATTTCGTTTGTTTTCAATATTTTTTACAAAGAATAAACATTGCATGGGAAGGTGTGTCCAAACTGAAGGTGTGTCCAAACTGTATCACCTTAAATACATAAAATGAATCCAATCTCTAACAAAATATATGCTGATAAGAACGAATGATGGAGAATTCCTTTCATGAGGGGCAAAGGTAAAATGGGTGTAGCTCAGCATAGCTAAGCTTGTCCCACCCACCTGTTCTCCGACCTGAATGCTTCTGAACATGCGAAGTGGAACCGTTCATTGTCATCTTGCATTTGCAGTCTGATTGGCCTCTTCAGGCCCCAGGAGATGTTGAGTAAACCCTCCATGATCAACTCGCCCCCTTCCTGCAGCCATACAAGAAATAATAATAATAATCATTAATTCTTCTATCAAGCAGAGGAAATCCTGTTGGATCGCATCCACCCCAGCTCTGTTTCAAGTGTACGTGCTAGAATACAGTTACTGGTCCCACTTTTCTGCTTTGAGACACTGAAGCAATGGAAAGTCACATTGGGTGGTGTCCGTTTTAGAAGACCTGCCTTAGGTCATGTCTTTGAGTGTGAGTTTGAGTCATGTTGTGTCTTTCACAGAGCTGTGTAAGGTCACGTAGACATTTTTTGGGGAATAGGAGGCATGCAGGGTGAATTCTACATTACTGAATTCTTCTAAATTCACTTCAGAAAAGAGTGACTTTTCTGATGTGTTTTTTTTTTAAATGAAGATCACAATTTCAATGCAAACATAAACACCTACAGTACTGTGGAAAAGTCTTAGGCACCTATGAAAATTGTTTGAATCTGTTTATATCAGCAGTGGGTTTCTTTCTGCCAGCAAAAACAC
>JBBJLS010000148.1:16532658-16558724 GCA_037577275.1 Bryconaethiops microstoma | reverse complement strand
AGTCAAGTTCTTCCACACTGAACTCATCCAACCATGTCTTTATGGACCTTGCTTTGTGCACTGGGACACAGTCATGCCGGAATAGAAAACTGGTAGCATGGTAAACTGTCCAAAATGTCTTGGTATGCTTGATTTTATACACCTGAGGCAATGAGTATAATTGAAACATAATTATAACATAATTAAGAGGTGTGTCACAATACTTTTGTCCATATGGTGTATGTTTGGAATCCAAATTTCTCCTCTTTAGCACAGCACCAGAAGGTACAAGGATAATGTTGCCAGCAAACACTAGAAGGCAAAAGTCACTCAGATCTTTACCATAAATACATGCCTGTAACTTGTTATATTTCATGGGACATAAATGGCCACATCTCACACAATTTACGGAACGCATGTTGCCAAAAGGGCATCAGTAAAATATGCTATTTCAAAGAGCATCATTTCTGCAGAATAGACCCTGTAGATTGAGACAGTGAAAATCAAAATTAGGTCTTCAATAAAGTTACGTATTTAAATGTTACACATGCTCTTATTCAGAGTTCATAGCTTATTCATGCTGCAGGTGTGGGTGAGTTCAATTTGCCCAAGGACTCTTACTGGTGTAGTATGAAGTGCAAAGGTGAGGAAATCAGTCACTGTTGCTTTATGATTGGCAGCGATATCACCCCCCTACACAACACCAAGCACAGACTTGGTTATGTTATTTAAGACAGTATGTCTTCCTGAGAACTATAAAAATGAGAAAAAACTTCACTGTGTGTCTGAACACTTGGGACCTTTTAAGACAACAGGTTTTGTCCCCCTTCATGAGCACGGATGTGATGCAGCCATATGGATGTTAGATTACATTGAAAACAACAGAAATGACAAATGTAATTTGTAGCGTACATACATCTGTGTGATATGTGTATATGTGAAAGGGAGTGAAATTTGTCACAACACTAGTCTAAAATAGGAGCCCCCCCCTTGTTCCCCCACAGTGAAGTGTTGCTCACTTTTATGGCTGACAAACAGGCATACTAGTTCCTAAATCACTTTGACAAGACTGTGTTACCCTAATGAAGAAGTGGATGTGATGTAAGAGAAGGGTATGGCATGTAGTAATGGAAAAAATTGGTTGACTCTTGACTTATGGTATTTGCTAGCCACATTAGCTTCATCGCTCCTGGACTAAAGGCAGGCGATTTGGACACTTTGCTGACTGATTACATAAGGGGTAAGAGGGAAATTTAGAACATTTGATTTTGTGCAAAACCATGAATCTAATGTGAACCAGTGTCATTAACTGCATGTCTTTGTTGATCTTCTGTCTATGAGAAGCTTTCAGTGTTGCACGCCACATGTTCTTGCATGTTCTAATAGCTCGTCTTTTTTGTAGAAATTTCTCCTGTTCACTCATGCAGAATCACTTAGGACTGGCTGCAAGCTCAGACAGATAAAATCATCAGGAAACAAGAGATCTTGACCATAAATGGGTTTAGGGTGAATGGTAACTGCAGTAACATGTATTACTTCTTACTTCAAAATCAAGGGTAACTGATGTCTCAGTGTATTAATGTCTATAGTCGCGATGATGACGAAGTCTACTTTGACTTTGATTTAATTTTCTAGCAAGAACATACTCAGAATAAACATAGCAGACAACAAATCTGAACTGTTTCTGTCCTGATGGTGTATGCATACTCTTTTTAATCAATACCATACACCCTTAGAACAAACAAAGATCATTGCAACAATAGCATACGCCTGCACTGCAGGTTTATTGTTGATGAAATAATCTTTTTTCAGATTGATAGAATAGATTAGATAGAAATTAATAATACGATCTAACATGACCTAATGCTGGTGTGTTCATTTCTACTGTGTATGGAAGGGTAAAGCTCTTATTATGAACCACCCACTGGAGCAACTGAACACACCTGAGCAAACTGAACAAAGATTGTAGATGCCAGGCCTTTCCTTATTGTCAAAGTGGGGTCTGAGGACACAAAGGGGTCCCTGAATTTGTTTGTTATATCTTAATCACATTACAAGGACGAATACTTGTTCCGAAATAAGGACATCACTTTCACTTGTTTTGCTAACTCTTGAATTAGGGGTGGGTGATTTGGCAAAAATATAACAATTACTTACGATTTTGTCAGTATGCATGATATGTATCACAATATGCCATTTTTCTGAGGTTTAATTGGTATTAGTAATTCCACATTTTTTAAATTATTGAATGTTTTAATGTTGTTTTTTACATTATGAACTTGCTCAGAAAAGCAATGGAGCACATTAGACTATTTTTACACAGGAAGGGCTCCCTGGCTAAAAAAAAAATGTTTGAGAACCCCTGGATTCAACAACAAAACTATAATCCATGAAGACATACATCCACATACAGACAGTTCAGATACATCCCTAGAATCTGAGGCATTCAAATATTTCTTAACCGGTATGTTAACATTTAATCATTGTTGTAGCATGAGTCTGTGTGTTTAGTTTCCATTGCTGGATTACAATATGAGGTCAGGCAGAATACTCACAAGAGGTAGACAGCGAGGCTGTGGAGGTCACCTTGATGCAGCGTTTCAACTCCTACAGCACACAACACTGAGACAACAACCAGAGTCAATAAGCAACATAATCAGACCAATCAGACAGCTATTATTATTATTATTATTATTATTATTATTAGTAGTAGTAGTAGTAGTAGTAGTAGTAATAGTAGTAGTAATAGTAATAGTAGCAGTACTGGAAGATCTGGCAGCTGAGCTATCAGAAAAGGCAAGCCTCAGATTTATATTATGTGAGGCAAAAATCTGGTAGAATGCCTTTACTAAAAATGCTAAAATACTAAAATGTGCTATTATTAGAGTACCCAAATTCTGCACTCTGATTGGGTGGTTGAAACTGATTATCTTATTTAACTTCTGTGAACTAACTGGGCTGAGGCTTGTGCTCTGACTGGCTAATCAAACTCTGAAATCTGATTAGTTATTTAAATCCTGCAGGCCAACTGGCTACTGGCAGTCTAATGATCAATCCTTTAATCCAACTGGCTTATTTACTTTCCCCTCAAAAACTTGGACCGGCTGCTGCCTGATTTAGTTGCGCCGAATCGTCTCAGAAAGCTTTAGGGCAAAAGCTTTAGGGCTGTACGCTCTTACTAGGCACCTACTGACAGGTACATGCTGGAAGAATTTAGTGTGGACAGCTTTTACATGGTCTGTAGGTGTGCTCCATTCACCTGTGGCACATGGCCAGTAGCACACTCTGGAGCACACTCCTTTTTTTGGAAAGACATAACAACATGTAATCCATGTGGATACAGGGGCAACCATGGAAGGCCACTTAGACAGGATTATGACTACCAGGTCCAAACAATGAAAGGAAATAGAAGATACATTTCTATCACACTGTTAAATTCACAGACACTACTGTCCACTGTATCATACGTGTACCGTGTTAAGAGACGTCCCTGGACTCTCTACACCTGAACACTTAAAAGTTTGGGGCTGAGAGTTCCCGTGTTTTTTTTCCAGAAAACATGGATTTTTGGCTACACTGAGCTGTCACAGGGTGTAAACCTCCACTAATCTTTCTGAAACACATGACCTGGACACACAGCCACATACACCTCCATCTTCATCCAACAGTATTCAGGTTTCCAAAGTTGGTGAGTTAATATTTTCCACTACCACTAGATGTCAGAGTTGACACACAGCTTAAAGGCAAAGAGCTTTTTCCTCCAGAATATGTGGTATTTCACTAAATAATGGAACTCAACACAATGTAATATTTCTGAATATTGTTGCTAATGGTTTATATATATATATATATATACTGCTTGCATAAACTCATAGGATCAAGGTTCTGACAATGAAACTGACAATGAGCAAAATTAGCTTACCACTATAAAGAAACTTTTCTGAATTTAAACTAAAGAAAAACTTGATTTGTCACATCTAACTGTTACAAAAAGTCCCGAATGAAATGTGTATGAAATCACAGGTCAGAGGGATGTAAATCATCCTCCTGAGGGGACAGTGACCTCTCCTGTGAGATTGTTTAGGGAGGCAAGCATGAGTAATGCAACCATTCCTCCTAATGATTTAAGGGAAGCTCTCTACAACAGTGCAATGTTTGGAGAAAGAGTGAGGTTGAAGGGGATTCCCAGTGGAGGAGTTCTGTGTAGTAAACTTAAATGCACAATAAATTATGTGGTTAAGATTTAACATTTTTTTTACACGTCTGCATCATAAATTGACCTCAGTTTGACCTTAGTGGGCATATTTCTCTAAACATTAGAGTCAAATCTATTAATTCTACATTTTGGACAATTATTGGGGATTTTAGTGTGGTCCAAATAGCAAAAAATCAGGTGCAATCTGATTATTTATGTTTTGGTCATATTCATACACTGAAGCCATTATTCGAAGCAAACAAACAAAACCTAAAACAAAACAAAGTTATCTGAACTTTACAAATCTTTACATTAGAAAATACAATCACAAAGATTACATCAAAAATGAGCAGCATAATCATTTTTAAATACTCAAAAATTTTACTTTGGATTATGCCACATAATGCCATATCCTACCTGCAGCAGTTGAGATGCCGAGAACTCTGCATGCACATTCCACCACAACCCACCAGTGCGAACTCCCCATTGCCAAAGTCAGAAAAGTGTTCCACTTAGTGTCCCTTGGTCAGAGTAATACTATTCCACTGGTAAGAGAAACTCAAAGCCGTTGCTGTGTGTGTAGGTAGCAGCACCATAGCAGCACAGGCCCTTGGCTGGTAATCTCTCTCCCTGAGCTGGAGGGTGCCATAGGCTGGGTGCAAGTGGAGCTTTTGCCCTGTTAATCTACCTAATATAACAGTGGAAATCTTCATGCTGACTACCCCCAGCTGGTTCTTGATGCATTGTACCTCCATTCAAAATAAGGGATAAAATGCAGGAAGAATATTTTTCCACAAAGATTTACTTAAAGATGGAACATGTTGGTGCCAGCCAGTATTGCGGCTTTATTTCTCTTAAAAATAATGCGCGCGCGCGCACACACACACACACACACACACACACACACACATAGTAACTCAAATGCCCAAAAGGTGAAACATACAGACTTATTTGACCTATATACGAAAACATTTCATCTCCTTCACTGTGCTGTTGAGGGATAGATGACCTAGTGCTAACCAGACTATTCATCACACGCATCCATGCTAGAAGACCAGCATATTTTTCTGAACAGGATATGTGCTGAGAGACTCACACGTATCTGGGTGATAAGCTAGTCTAAACTAGATGATTAATGGTGGTTGGAGTAGATCTGCAGCACATACACACACGTAGAGAGACCAGACCTGACACGAGGCAGACGGTCATGAGTGCACTGCAGACACTCTATCTACCAACTTATGGGTACCAGTGTCAGAGGTCAGTCATGCAGTCCGTCTCTGTGTCACAACACATTATATTGGATTAAAACCATGACGGCATGACAAAAGAAACTCTTAAACATTAAAGAAATTAAACATTAACGAAAGTGGTTTCAGAAAGATAACAAGAAAATCGAAAACATACAAATTGCATTACAATATATTTCCAAAAGCATCCAGACACACATTCTAATTTGTGAACTATAAAGTGCAGCCGTCGTTGACATCTTCAACTGCTTGTATAATCTCCACTGAAGAGTATTGCCTGTGGAATGGAAAGCTACAGAGCCACACATAAGCCTATGGCCAAGCATTGACTATAGGGGTAGAAAGCCTGCCAACATTTTGGTTGTGGAGCAGTGAAACTGCTTTTTTTATAGTGATGTAGCTCCATCCAGTACTTTTGGCATGAGTAAGAGGAGTGTTTGTGATCCAGAACTAATTATCCAACATCTGTACTTGACTCACTATCCTCACAACACTGTTCTTACATTTAGCGTGAAGCCTTTCCAGACGAAGCTTTGGAAAGTTTCTAAAGTCACTAAAAACCTTTTGGCCTGTAACAACCTCGTCAGCTTACAGCCAGATGAGGCCTCGTGGAAACCACAGTATGTTCTACAGGTAAATGGCTCCACAGTTAAGGCCATGTTGGGTTGGCCTGGCAATAGCGCTGCCTTTGCTCTAATATACAGCTGATACCCAGGTCGACTCCTGTTGTGAGGAAAAATGTAAATCTCCTTACACTGCACACAAGGCTACCTTTGTTTTCAGACTGGGTTAAGTCATTTGCAGATTAACAGGCATGCTGTATTATTTCAGGTACCTGTGAGTGTGGGGGCGTGTGTGTGTGTGTTCATGATTCAAACTCTGAGGCCAGTCAGCAGTCGTAAACAACAAGTACAGAGTGCTAATAAGAGCAAGGCTATGATTTCAAGAACTCTTGTGTACTCCACTGCAAATACAAGCAACTTTACAAATGTGAACAAGTCACAAATCGTAAGTGCAAACCTTTAGTCAGTTTATACAAATGTTTTGAAGGACGTTGGAGATTGTATGTTCTTAACTGAGTATATTCATGGATTTCAGCAACATTAAACATTACCACAAGTGCCAGACAGTTTTTGAGTTCATATCCTGAGTCTGGTATCTGAGTCAGAAGGGCTTATTTTCTCTCCCACTCTCTCCCACCAGGTCTTTGGACTTCCACCAATGCAATGTGTGTCTCCAACTTTGAGCTTGGCCTGTTTGTCCTCTACTTCACTTCAGCAGACCATCATGTCTGTTGATGTACATGCCAGAGAGCCAGAGACCTTTTGGATGGGTTTGCACGTGTAGCTTATTGCATTTCCAGCTTATCCAAATCAGCACCACTTCTACTCTTCACATTGAAAGTCAGAAATCTCCGCACAACTAAAATAAATGATTATAAATCAGTCTTCATGAATGACCTCTTTTTCCAACTAAGATATAAATAAAGACATAATACTAAAACATAACTGTATTGGAGGGAAAGAACATCATTCTTATGAAATGGCTCAAGACTCAAACAATACATTTTCACCCACAATTTCAAACCTATCTAGTGCTCTTAGAACAAATTGAAGATGTCACTTCAGGCACTTTCCTATTAAAACACCAGCCAGGTTAGCAGTCTTTGTGACTGAAGCTACTCCCCCAATGCACCCTAGTTCAAAGTCACCATTGCCATCTTGATCATTAATGAAGTTCAACTGGGCTTGCTCATCAAGTTCACACATGCCACAGAGCTTGGCAGGATGTTCACTGCTCAGTTGTATCATGTCCTACACCTGTCTGGAAGCATCTTATTACATTTCTCCATTCATTTATTCAGTTTTTTCTTTAATGTTCTGTTGCTACTGCCATGCAAACTTATCTTTTCAGTTACTATATCTTTATTCACATGACTGCTATAATTAGGTTATTATAAACAATTAATGGTACTCAGATTTGAGAAGTTAATGTAAGGCCTAAAACAGCTGAAACTTGTAGAAGATGATATTTATATGACAGTAAAATGAGCATGTCTTTATTTGAGCAAGTAAAAGAGATAACTAACTATATATATTATTTCACTTGTTTTATTAGCTGATATCTATGGCTAGTATCTGTCAAAGATTTTACATTTTTTTCTAGAAGCCTGTAACTCCTATTAACACAAAAAAGGACACGAGCTATATGCAAAATTATAAGTCAGTGAAAGATAGCTGCCTTCATGTATTTATTATGTTGAATGTAAACATTCTCAGGATGGAATTGCTGACATATAGTGTGTTTTCAGTCCAGCGAGAGAATGCTCTATCCATGAGGTGATGTGCAAATATCACTTATGACACCAAGAGTATTAATCTTGCTGCCACACAGATAACAGGGTGGTGATAGACTGCCAAGCCGTGGCACACCATAGAGGCCCAGCACTCTTGCAAGCAGGCACATTTACTTTAGCCATTTCTGACACTATTACAGCAATAATCCATCACTTAATCGCACAGCTAATAAGATAATAGTGTTAATGACCACATGTTGGTGACAGCCAACATGTTGAATCCACTGGGCCTGCTACTGAAATAATAACAGTGAGTCCAGGCTGGGGCATGGCTGGCAGCACATGTTTCATCACGATCATAAACCAAGGGGAGTTTGCTGAAGCAGTTATGAAAACAAACTGTGAATGTGCATTGGGAAAATGAAAAAAGAAAAAAAAAAAAATCACTGCCTATCGTATTACAGTACAGGCACAGTTTGTTGTTTTGCTATGCTTGTTTGAGCTGCAGGGGGGTGATTAAGCATGTCCACCGAGCTTCAGGTTTATAATAACAAAGCAGCAGAAGCTGTGAATGGGCTATAGGTTTGTCTGTGTTTTGGACTCATGCCATCCCCAAATTAAAGTTCCACTTTGCCGTACCTCCTACTCTCCTCTACCACTGACTCTCATCTCCCTCACGGATCTGTTATTCATCACAGCCTGATCTGTACTTAATCTTGATTGCGATGGCAACTGTATTTGGATGCATGAACAGCAGGCTTGGTGATTCTGGGTCTGCACTAATCTTTTAATCATTGAGGCACACTATATCCTACTGACGTAAAAAATGTGAAGGTCATATTTCTGCAAATATACAATATCAAAATGACTGATCATGTAAACATACATGCTGATATCACCATAATGCCATGTGCACTAGACTAAAAACAGGCCTACTTCATGTGCCACGGTTGCTGATTTTCTAACATTTTAAATTCCCTTGATTGTTTAATGATGAATGTATGAATTTCGATAAGACTCTTAAAATGGGTCCTTTTGGAGCAAGAGATATGAATCACTCTCTGTACTCTAGTTAAATTGCTGAACTAAAAAAAACCAATAACCGGGCTGTGTGCCTCATGAAAAGATTAAATGTGTAACAGCCAGAGAGGCAATTTAATTACACATTTACTTTGTTAGGTGTAGATAGTTGCATGGTGTGGATAGTTATAGGAGGAGCGGGGAAATAGTGGGGCCATATGCTATGTATTCTCAATTGCTTCTTTTTTAATGTAATTTTTTCCCCTCCATTTAAATGTTGGTTTAGGTTTACGCAAGAAAAACAAACTAATCAAAAATGAATTCTTACGCGACCAGTATCCAGTCTTTCCTTCTCTTGTTAGGTCTTTTTGTTACTGTGCCTTGCATATATTGTGAATTTATATATGGGTACAAACATGTACATAAATGGGGGAATAAACATATATAGGGGGAAAAACATCTGTTTTTGTTACATAACCAAAGCAGTGAAATTGGTATTTTTTGCTCAGTTTCTTTATATGGACTGTATGGACTGTGTGCTGAATGGTACATTGAAACGTTTAAGAAAGGGTTCTCTAGCCACAGAGGAATGTCAAACCTGATATAAAGCTGAGAGAGAATGCCACTTTTTTGCTTAAATGACCACAGGGCATATTTGATTTAAGTCCTTTTTAATTTTGAATTCCGCAGGGCCTGTATTAAAACTCAGAACGTTTCATCTGTTCTCAGTTTATTAGTACAGTTTTGCTTCTCTGCTTGGATTCTGACTGCTTCCAAACTGCTTAATTGTTACTAAACATGAACCTGGAAATGATAATATTACAGAGCCCCTGTGTGGCAGAATGTAGAATTACATACTGCAGTTAACTGTTCATGAAATATTTAGACTAGTATTAGTAGTAAAAAATAAATAAACTACATTTATTGTTTTTCATCTTGTTTTTTGTTCCCTTAATTTCATTTATGACGTCTGTGTGAGTTTAATGTATCAATTAATTTCAACTTAATCGTTTATCAGACACTTTTTATACCTTGGAATGAATCACTGCCTGTGCTTTAAATACTTATACATGGAATTGACCTCTATTCTGACTGAGTGACCAATGTTGTGTCTCATTCAAAAAGAAGTCTGGGCTTAAACACTTCTTGACATGAATACACTTAACCTGCTGTAGAAGGAATAGATTTAGTAGGTTTAGTTTCTGGATGAGAAGTGAATTATATGTTCTTAAACTACTCTTTCGTTTACAGTTTTGTTTTTCCATTTCTCATCATCATCAAGAGAATGTGGCTGCCTCACACAGAGAAAGTACAAGAATAGGACTGACCTGGGCTTTCAACAGCAGTTGATGATTGATAGTTAATGAGCATTGGCATTAGCCCATGCTGGAAGAGTGTCAGCTGAGGCTGTTTGTGGAGTCTTCTAGAGGAGGCAGCTGTGTAAGATCAATACTGAACCAGACCCCCCACAGCACAGAACCACAAGTGTCCAATGCAATACACCCCTACTTGTGTGCTTCTAACACCGAGTACCCCAACAATTCTAAGGGCTCTTCAGTGACTAAATCAGTACAAATGACTACTAAGGGCACGGATGAAAAATGCCACAAACGCTCATTCCAACTGTCTTCGGTTCTGAAAGGATAACTGAATACAATAATAATGTCACTGCAAAAAAACAAACGATGAGCTTTGGATGTCAGTAAAAAAGTTAAATGACAGAAGCACATCCTGTCTGGCCATGTCAATGGGATTGTTTTATTTGTTGGAACAAAATAACTCAACCCTATTTGAAACATGCACCCTCTTTCCGTAAAAGGAAGACTTAGCTCCACTAAAGTGATGCAACTGAACTGCTGGCTGGAGATCCAGGACACTCTCACACTGTTATTACAGCATCAGAACGAAAGTTCTTATGAGGTTGCTAAAAGGGAGTTATAAGTCTTTTCTCCAGTGGTGCTTATCTTATGAATCAGCATGTGTAGCAGAACTTAAGCTATTCCTGTAAAGTGTCTTTTGAGAGCACATGCTGTGAGAACACAATAGCCCAGTATTAAAGCAAAACATTCTGATCCAGATGTCATTCACTGGCTCTGGTAGAAATAAACCAAAAGAGCCTGACAAAACATATTTGAGAAATCAAAAAATAAAAAGGATTTCATTTATTCGTTCATTATGAAGCTCAAACACTTAAAAAAAAAAAGAAGAAAAGAAAAGCAATCGTGTAGAAATAAGAATACATAAAAATGTACACACTGTCAGCAAAACATACATTTTAATATATACAGACAACCTTTGCGTAGCACGATCCCATCCCTGCTGCTGCTCGCTGACTGAGCCTCAGCCTTTTAATGGGTAGCTGGAGCCATTCCCATTATTTTTAATTTCTCTGCTATTAGTCCCATACATAAAGATGTAATACAGTGTATGGGTGAAAAGGGAGGCTAATGGTCCTGGCTGCCTTTACTTGGCTTTTTCAGCACTTTTAATGGATCAGAAATATGCACTCAGGAATGACCTGTGTCTTTAGCTCTGACCCGTAAGTGAGATTCTTACTTTACCATTGCAGGGTTCCACCAGTCACTTTCCAAACCAGTTTTGTGCAAATAGTTACGCTGTGAACCTGCAATAATATACTGTCAAGCTTACAATTCAAGCTTATAAACTAAAATATCACGATGTACACTAGTTTGCACTATACATGTTACACGTGAAAGACCGATTTCATGTATTAAATTATGGGAATTAAAAAATAAACATGATGTTACTTTCTGTTATTATTATTTAATAATATTATTTTTTAATAAAGCACTTCTTTTTGTAGGGAAAAAACACATTTAAAAGACAATAAGCTGGTGGACAATTGGTAAGACTGAAGGTGAACAAATTTTCTGTTTACATAATTGATTTTCCATTTAAAATAATATTGAATAAGCAAGTCTATATTGTTACAATTGGTTGATCTGATGGTATACTATCCATATCTGAATCTTTGGGAATAAATATGCATTGCAGGGAGATACTAATTAAAGACAGTCCAGTCCAATTCATCCCGAGACAGACATGAGAAACATTACTTTGGTGAAGAATGCCATATTTTAATAGATTTAACACAATGAAGTAATTTAGTAATTTGTAACTAATTATGTTCATTTACAAAAATAGATGGACTTTATTAACACCATTGACAGACTGTCAGCCAGGAATCCAAGAAATAACATTTTATCGGCCATTGTTAATTATGTTATCAGTAGTAACTGCCTTTTAGAATCAACATTCAGAATCCCAAGAATCACATTAGGTTTATACCAAAATAATAGCAAACCTATTAAGAAATGTAGCTAAAGTGGAACATGTTTGTAAGTAAATGACTTTATCTTGCCTCACATGGTTTCAAGCTGTTTTAAGTTTGTTCTTTATTGTCAAATATTGTTTGTCTTGTTAGAAATATCTATGATAAACGACTTAATTAATGTGTTGGAGTACTTTAAGAGTTGTAGTCTGAGCCATGAAAAGGAGAAGAAGCTGTAATGACTCTGGCTGCTGCAAGTGTGTTGATCTGTCAGCGAGATGAACGAGAATAAATTAGTTTCACTCAGAGAGCTCTCAGTGAGAGAGAATGCAATAGGCCTCTTTGTCTTTGCTGCCATCACATACAGATTTGGAGCAGTTTCCACAGATGAGAAACATGCATTTGCTGGAATGTTTCGGATAAAGTATCCTCAGATGAAATGTGGATGTCTTTATAACGAAGGCCAAGTATTGCTACATCACTCATAAAAGTGTCTGCTAACACAGTCATGAAGATCTGCTGAAATTTCAGCTGGAGATAGATTGGGGATATTATAATTAGCCAAGATAGTCATTCATTATGGATGTTTGTTTTTTAGTTCTTCAATACGTTGTGCCCAACAGAGAGAGCAGCTTCTATTAAAACCAGGTGGAAGAACAAAAGAGAGATTGATTGGGTATAGTGTGAACGAGATGACTTCACCAATCATCACTTTTTTCAGCGCATGCTAAAAATAGTTTTACACAGGCAAACAACCATTTTGATTGGTTGGTTTTAGCAATTCTGCCTTAATAAATAATATTATTGTATTTCCTTACGAGAGCTTTTTTTGCTTAGTCACATCTGAACAGTGCTCGTTTTTATGCATATTTCTACAGTCTGACAATCAGGCTATTCAGCACATGATAAGGGGCTTATCTTAGATGTGTAGCTGTTAAAATATTTATCATGGTACATCACACGGTATGCCTTTCACACATGAGTGCCGGGGCCAAAACACTGAGAGGTTTGTGACTCATATAACCTCAGAATGGCATCCTCATAAAAGAAGAGTGGGAGATAGATCCTGGTCCATTTTTGCCCAGTGCACAGTTCCAACTGTGAATTTTATGGATCATGTACTACCCCTTCTGGAGCCTGCCAAAGTCAGCAGCAGCTGAAAACTTCCACCGCTGTCACACTCCCAGTGCAGCCATCTTCAGACTTAAACAAGCATTGAGAGGAGACCAGAATGCTTGCACAAGCCTTTGGCAAACCTCCACGTTTGTCATGATGTCTGCATTGTTAATTCCCATTCCCAGACCTTCAGTTCAATCCAACTTTAATGCTGTATGCACATTAATGGTAAGTGCTGATGCAAGGAAATCCCACAAGTTTTCACACAATCACACAAGGGATCTAGGGTCTTTAATAAAAGTTTAATAAAGGGGCTTGAGAAAGACTGCGCTTGATCAAAACAGACAAAGCCCAGAGAACTGAGCTATCATGTTATATCCCCAAAAGATTTCTTTAGTGCAACTGTTTTGAGACTGGACAAACTTTACAGAAGTTTAGGGAAAAAAAATTGAGCTAATATTAACGTGGCGACACATTTGTCTATTTCAAGCTATAATCATGTAGTCAGGTACAGTAGCGCAGCATTTTGAAAAAGAGCCAGTCTGAACAAAGTACGTGAAAACTGTGCATCTGGTTGTAATTCTGTACAATCTTACCAAAGAACAAATTTGTGTGCAGAGCATTTATAGGTGAACTAAATAAAGCAAATAAATGTTTTCAACCGTATCATGCTGGCACAAAAGCTGTACTCTCCCATGTTAAAAATGTCCATAAGGAATAGAAAGAGAGTCGGTAAGACACAGCAGAGATGAATTAGAAGGGTAGCACTGAGACGTCCCAGTCCTCTCACTGGTCAGCTGAAACAGAACTGACACAGTCATTCTTATTGATCACCCCATGCTGAGCTTAGGTGACTGTCAGCGACCTCCTGCCTTAACCTCACACAGGGAACTGGGCAAAAGGTCATGGCCACACTTCAACACAACTCACCTTCCTCCTTGCCCTTTTGCCTTTTACTTCTAATAGTGCTGAAAGGGCGATGGAACTTCTGAGGTCACAGTTGGATGGGTGGTGCCAGTCAAAATTAAAACTGCTTACAAGGCTTTTTTCCAGGGTATAAATGTCCCTTCTAGGCAAACATAAAGTCCTTCACTGTATGAGGAGGATCTAGGGAGACCCTATTGATGCTTAAAAAAGAATTACTAATGACATGTTTTATAACGTTTCCTCTTTTGAAGCAAAGCACCAGATTGTGAGAACATTTTGGACAAAGTCACAGAGTCTCCTGGGGTGTCAGTCTATGTATATTATTCTAATTGGTCTTTTGGTATTTTGCAAATTGCTGATTTAATTAGGTGTGATGCCTGCTTTTTGAAAGTGAGTTTTCTGTGGACAAGCTCGAAGTCAGGGGTGCACAACCCTTGTCCTCGAATTCCCTGTCTAAACACTTCTGATTCAGCAGTACTTGGGTGCCCCTGCTTTAAGTGTTTATAACTCAAAATGTGGATGAGACAAAAACATGTTACACTGAGACACGGCAGTATACTTCTGATTAAAGAGTCCTGTAGGACTTTCCTATTTTGTTCAATGCAAGACACGCCCTGCAAATTGCCAGTACTTGTAGTGGTCTGCAGATTTACAGTGTGTTGCACTATAAATGCTTTGATCTCTGTCAGAAGGCATGCATTAGGGGGGATGTCTCGAAAAAGGCCTGAATAAACAACATAGGGGACTGTGCCTAGGGTATAGACCATATGGAGCTGAGGATTCATTTCCCATCGTCAGACGATATCGACCATCCATTACTGTGGAAGGACTGTGTGCATAAATATGCTCGAGCGGGCCTGTCCTCATGTTTGCTGAATGGGGTGTTAATATGATGGTACTGCTTATGACCCAGAGGTTTGCTCTGAAATTGTCTGTTTCAGGCTAAATAAATAAAAAGCAATTTATTCCACAGGCACTGTATCATGCCTTCAGGAGGGAAAATACTGCAGATGCTTTAGGCACTTCTGTTGCTTTAAGTTTGGTGGGAAGCAAAATCCAAGTAAAAGAGTGAAATTTCACCATGATTTGATATGATTCAACTTGTTTATTTAGGAAAAAAACAAATAACTGACTACAAAAATGTAACCATTTACACAGTAGTAGAAGAGGTACAATAAAAACTGAACATTTTCTATATTTCTTTATCTGGAAACTTATTTTAGTGAAGTAATAAGGGCATACTTTGCCAAATATTATTGCAATCAAATTACAATTAGAAATTATTATAATAGAAGCATTAATTTGGTGGCAATTCAACTGTCACTGTCTTACAATATTAATATTAAAACCACTGGACATAAATCATAGCTCATTATTATTAACATGAATTTTCATCACAAACAGCAGTGAAACAATAATTCATGCATGGCAGCTTGGAACTGTGCAAACGTGCAAAAGTCATAATGATTTCTTGGCTTTTCCGTTTTTCCCAACAATTTGCTTCATGTTCAAAACAATCTAATAATAAAATAGAGGTGGGTGACCTACAGAATGCGGCATGTTTCTGACCCTAATGTGGCAGTGAACCCTGCATGTATCAATGAGGACGAATTAACATAGAGGGTCAAAAGATAATATTTGCTCTGAGATGAGGTCTTAGGGTCCCCTGCATCCCTCGCTGTGTTTTTGTAGTAAGACTGAGGTTATCACAAAGTAAAAAACCTTAAAACAAAAAAAAATACTCATCGTGGAAGCAGGACCATCAAAACCACATGGTCCTACAAAGTGCAAAGGTTAACACAAAATAATTATTCCATGGCAAATGTCTCAGATTTGATCGTCTGTGTCTCAAGAAATATCTGAAATGAAACATAAGCTCTTGAATGGCCACTGACCACTGAAATATGATATACAGCAAAACATTGTTTTTGGCTTGCACACTGTTGCTTCTTGCACCCACTGTTACTGCTCTCGGGGACTTCGCAGTGGGAATTTATCAAAAGGTTATGCTTTAATTAATGCAGAATGAAAGAAGGCAATAATTTAATCCATCCTGTAAATGTTCAGAATCCTAAGCATCTGTTCTGGCATATTACATTTAAAATAACATGAATGATTGGAATAAACATGTAGAGAGCCAAGAGAAACAAATAGAAGAACGGATGCATGCGGCGCTGTGGCTCATCTCTCACACCCCTGCAGTGTCATCCCTAGCTGGATGAAAGGTGGCCGTGCTTGCAGGCCAGTAAGCCTGTTATTGCATGTAATATAAATAAACATGGGCCGTGCTCACCTGCTATTGACATGCCGGAGAATTTCTGCAGCTTATGGACTGTGGTTTGTCACGGGAGGCTAAGTTCTTCACTCGAAGGCTGTGTGGCCAAGTCAAGCATGCAACAAGGCTGGTCAGTTCTGATTAAGTGCTTGTAAGTGCACACCTTGACAGGTGTGCACTTACAAGCACTGACAGAAAACCAAATGATTTAAGGCCATTTACAAAGACTGGAAGCCCAATTTTTTGCCAGCTATAAATGTTCTCCTCTTTTTTGTAAAACAGTCACTAGTCATGTTGTCTGGTTTAGAACAACTTCTAAAGAGTGAAATCATTTTGATAACACATTTTCTTCATTTCATTATTTCTCAAAGTTCTATAAAAATGCTAATGGGTTATATTTGTGCACAAGAACAGTGTTAAAGCTTCTCATACGCCTGCTTTCTGACATTATATTCTAGCACAGTGGTTACATACATTAAATAACAATAGTAACAGGAATAGGAAAACTAAAACACTAGTAAAACTGTGCTACTGTATCCTTTCCTGAAGGCAATTGTTTCTCATCCATCTCATTCGGGATGACAGTGTACACATTTTTGCCATGAGCCCAAACATTTCTGAGGCAAATCAGGCATTACATGGCTTTTCTTCACTTTCATGGGAACGGCTGCTCCATTTTCAGACACATGCAGAGTCCTTCTAGACTGTGGTAATGTAATAATCAGCCTGCCACGCTCATTGAATGCAGAATTAGAAGGGATTCATGCTTCCACTATTCAGACAGGGTTCCTGATTGACAGCCTGCACTATGCATTGCACTGTTCTTGTGTAGTCAGTGTAAAACTACACTGGTAATCTGTAGTTTTCCAGAGTTCTGGCCAGGGTTCGAGTAGTGTTGTTTTAGTCCCAGTGCCCAACTCTGCCAACTGCAGAAAGAGTGCTCCCAGAACTACTTCTGGTTGAATGTTTGGTCCAGATAATTTTTGTTTGATTTGATGAAAGGCAGTAGATGGACTTTTTAAGCTCAGGTCTTTAGCACTCTTCACTCCTGCAATCTTCACTCTTGCAATCTTCGGATGTGGGGGTCAAACCCTGTAACCACTCTTGTGTAGCTGAAATTGTCTTTATATCAGAGCTCCTCTTACCTAAAGCTCCAGGTGGCCCTTGGACCATGTGCTGGCCTTTTGGCCCCAGAGTCCCTGTGAGTAATGGCCACAGCTCCTTTGAGGATGTGAGATCACAGTCTACAGGAAGTGGGTTATTAACATAAAACCTCGAGCCTCACTCGGCCCTGGGGAGCAGCCCTAATTGTTTTTCACTCACTCTGTCTCAGTACAAATGTACATCTGGTCTGCACACACACACACACACACACACACACACACACTGCATAAGAACTGGACAAATGCTGATTGTAATTTTGGTAAAATCATCCGTTTTCATTTTCTCTCCGCATTTGGTTTGTTTAAGGTGAAGTGAAGGTCAGCTATTAGTGAGTCGCTTCATGTACACATCCAATTATGGTGCTGAAACAAGTGCCAATCAGTAACTGCTGTAGCAGAATATTGCCTTGATTAAAACACATAATGCATAATTATATAACACTGTATTTTTTTGCAGAGTGCAGCATATGTACAGTGGAATGAAAAAGTTTAATCATCCCTGGGGAAGTGAAAATAAGTACTCCTGTGGGGTACAAATATGGCATTTTCTGCTCATTTTAGTGCACAATGCAAATTTATGGCACACAATTACAGAAAAACCGAGTAGTAAAATAGTGGTAACATTACAGGAGAACTTAAGTGAGCCTGTGCAGCTGTTTGTTATCTGCTAGTCAACAAGTATGGAGAATGACTGCATGCACTATTGAGCAAATGAGCTGAGAAGCTGTATACAAGCCACTAACCTTCTGAGCATTGGCTAAAATAGGAGTTGGCAAATGAATGGCATTTAAATGACCCTGTAGAGTCTAAACCAGGCTTTGTTTGGCAGGTACAGAAGTGTGGTGCAGTGGAAGAAAATCAACAGCACATCTAAACCAGTTTAATTAAATTATTATGGAGGAATTCTCCACTGTAGAGAAAGCTGTAAAATGACAGCAACACTGGAGCAAAATGAAATCATGTTAAAATGAGTATATGATTATGTTATGAGCAGTTCTGGAGGTAGCGCGGTACATCTTACACAATATTTAAGGTAGACTCTCATACAAAGGTAGCAAACCTCTGTAGTGGACCGTGTTCGTAGGGTGGTGGGAGGTTTATTGAAAATGAAAAAAAAAAAACACTGTTAGAAAGGGCATTATACATGATACTTGAATAATAGCTTACAACTGTTTTGTAGTTTGTCCTTTCTTAGAAAAACAAGCAAAAAGCTACAATTACAATGTATTAATAGAGGATATATGCATCATTTGAGGTGCAAGGTGCACTGCTGTGTAAGCTACCTGAATGCTTTAAGGTGATTTTTTACCCGTGCAGAAACAATGCCAGCCAGGCTACATAATATCATTTGTGGGATCTCCACTGTTATTCCCTGTCGTCCTGCTGCCTCTTATTTTGTTTTCATTGTCTGTTTGAAAGCCCTCATCCTCTCTCTCACGTGTTTTACTTTATTTATGGTCACTTTGTTGTCTCTCAGATTCGTTTTATGGTTTTGATGGTTACTTTCATTTTGGTCAAGGGACTTTAAAGCTCAAGTACCGGCTGAAAGAGAAAAAAGTGTGTGAAAGCGAGGTTTGTTTTTTCTTTACTCCTCTTTCTCTTTATGTTACTTACATTACTCACATGTCTCTGGGGGAGCAATATTTATTGCATTAATGTACATTGTTTGTGTTGGTCCTTGTATGTCATTTGCAAAGGACTATGTTACTAGTGCTGGTTGTATATCTTGTGAATGTGGCTAGAGCTGCGTGACATTGAGGTAAAAAAGAAAAAAAAAAGCAAAAACTTGACAAAGCATTTAATATACTAATATAAAACTGACGGATAAGAATTCCTGTGCTGAAGAAGAGACAGTCCCAACGTAAACACGCCCAGATACAGATCTGTAATAATGTATCTAATTTTCAACTGCATCTAATGGCAAGTTTCTGGGTTTTCAAACAGAACCATTCAATTATAATTAAAACAAGGACGACTGGTGTGTGAGTTAAGGCGGGGAAAGTGGCGTGCCTTTTAAATGTCACGTTACACTGTAAAAAGTAGTGAGTTTAGTTTTTTTCAGGAACTAATAAGTAATTGTGACTGAGAAGTAAAAAGTAATAGGTTGAGAGACTGCTCAAACACTGGCCATAAGACACAGGTACTTTCCTTAACACATGGTGCGAGGTGACATTAGTGCTCATAGGGTTTATTTATCCATGTGGCTTTTATATAGCTATAAAGCACCAAGCAGCAGACAGCAGTCATCATCCCACCCTCATGTGCAAAAGTGTTGAAATCTCTATGTACGATGCCCATTTCCTGTCCCAAGACACTCTTCTCTGAAACCCTATAAGCTCTTCAGGGCCCCTAAAAACAGAACATAAAACACCTACTTCTTTGAGTGACATCTATACTGAGGGATGAGAAGCTCTTTGATCCGAAGGGTTGAGCAAAATCGTTCCCTTCTTAAAATGTGAAAGTGCTGAATGTGAATACAGAATCCTTTGTAACGGATTAACCTGCTCACACCATTGTAAAGCTGGTAGCGTTCATCTCGTATCTGCTTGGTTATGAAGGCCAAGAATGCTGTCAGTGATGCTAAGCATTAAAGAAAACAGTGGTATACATTCAGTAATGAAATGAGCCCTTCATGTTTAGGTTCGCTGGCTGTCAGGACACGAAACAAAGCTTCTGTCCTCAGGCACGGGTAAAATCTGCCCTCATTCACAGAGCAGTCAGACCCTGGCATGTGTTCTCTCCATGAGCAACATAAGAATGCTAACATCCCTCCGTGTCGCAGCATTCCTCACGTCTTACTGCGGTTTAATGGGCGACCCTGCTGACTGGCCAGACCACCACAATTTACAGAGGAAATTGAAGCCTTACTGCACAAGCCAAGGCTCCTCTTCCTAGCATTAAGAGTCAGACATCTCTTTTCTCAAGACGAGCTCTGAGCATTTTAGCAAACACCTGGAAAACTCACTCAAGCATTGCAGTGGACCACCACGAACGTTCTTGAAGTGTGACAAAACACTGAATGAACACCGTGCCCCAGCTGAAGGTGTGTGCAATTTATCTCTATTAGTCAAATGTAAGCGTAAAGAAAAGGTTTCTGAATGGTCATTGGCTAGTTCTAGCAACACTCTTTAATTAGTAAACTTTTATATTATGTAATAATTTAACATTAAAAGATGATTTCAATAACATTTTCTGAATCTGATTCTTCATACAATTTACATACAGTAACCCATCCACTGAAAGGTTCTTTAGGGAACCAAACATTTTTATATGAAATCACCCTGAAGAACCCTTTATTTTTTACACTTATACATGAGATACATGAGATATCAGAATGTCTGACCATAACCTCTGCCACCCTAAGATGTTAATAGGTTTTGATGAACATTACCCAGCTATGTAACTACCTATAACATGTGCCATCGTTGACTCAGCAGCTGCACAAATACGAACTGGTTGACCCAAGGGGAATATGAATTTCATTTCTTGTAAAGGCACAGTGTCAGGCATAGTGTATGTGTCCAGTCAGAGGTCCTAGCCCAGTCAGTCTATGTTCTGGGAAGTGTTTCCTAAAGACTTCAGCTTGTAAGTTTAGATTCCTAAGGCAGCAAATATGGGAATAAGAGACAACATGTTTTTCTTGGATACGGACGTGACAGTTGTAAATCACTTCAGTGCACATGACCCTGCATAACAGTGGTTATATTACATAGAATGATAAGGGCAGAGTTTATTCATTGGTATCTCTCTGTGGTAGTTTGCATGATGGTATCAGCACATGGCTTGATATCTTGATGTTATGAGCGCTTATGAAATCAAGAACAGAGAGAGAGATTATCAGACAGCCAGCTTTCATTTCTGGTTGGTAATTTAGCAGGGATTGTAAGGGCCTGTCATAAAAGCTGCGCTTTGTTTTAAATCAGGAAAACAAATCACTTCAATGCAGCTTAAAGGGCCTGTATCTTACCTCTATTTCCTGTTTTTCATTTTTTCTCAAACTTTCCCATGATATTTGCTCTATTATCGGAATCACGGGGCGACTCATCACTATAACGCACTGCAGCTCCTGTCTGGTGATAAAATCAGCTGAGTGGTGTAAAGACCATTTTCCTGTGTGTGAATTTGATGCTGTGTCCTGAATGGTGTCACCTAAGCCTACACCACAAGCCCTGTTTCTCACTCCTAAAAACACTTGTGGAATGTGGCGTTAAACTGATCTTTTCTGTGTATACTGAACGTTTTTATGGCTTTATGTCTCTCGTAATGATCACGACTTCTTTCCTGTGCCACTTTCCCATCTCCTCCATGAGTGCCTTATCTCCTCAGATTTATCACCAATGCCACACAGAAAACTTTCCACAGAGCACTGGTCTGGGGTCTGTCACCAGGTGTCATGCTTTATCTTAGATCGATCTAGAGATTGGGCTGAAGTCAGTGCGAGAAACAGCTCGGCTGAGTCAGCTCCCATGGGCCAGAACAGCAGGGAGGCAGCAGGCAGATAGACGCAGACAGCTACACAAGTCCCGGCCCAGCACACAGCTGTGCAATAAAGGGCTCATTCCTGCCAGGACTGGGAACTTTTCACTCTTAAAAATGGAAATAAAAACAGAGTAACATTTTATTTCACAGTGGTAGGGGTAACACACATACATGAGTAGTACAGAGTAGTAACACAGTTCTAATTATGCAGAAAATACCAATTGGAGCATGTAGGTAAATATGTATGACCCACACAAAGTCAAATAAACATGCACACACACATACATAAAATACACATATGACAGGTTTTGTGATCAAATTTTGTAAGGAAGATTTTTGTACTGTTAAGAATTTGTAATAAACCCTTAGCACTGCAGGCAACATACATGAGACAAAATATGGAACAAAACCTTTATTTCCATACATTTAAAAATAATAATATGGTCACAGAAGCTCCACTTTAAAAAAAAACAAAAAACAAAAAAACTCCGAATAATAAAACTGTAAAATGCAATTTTAACTTTCTTATAATAGAAAGTTAACAGAACAAAAATGTAACCACTGGCACAGTCATACTAAAACATTAATGATAGAGAGATTCTTTCTTCCTGTGTTTATCTTGTGTAAATATCACATAAGTTATGGAACGCATGCTGTAATTATTAAGCAAAATGTCCACATTTGGAACAATTCGGCAGGTATTACACAATAGCTACATTGTTCTTTATTCTGTAACAAGAGCAATGTGAATTAAAGTGTGACTTTAAACAGAAACAAATCAGAAAAAGACTTTGGATCATAGAAATAGTCATTTTTCTCCAGCTTTGATTTTACTTATAAGCACTGAATCACTTCTTCGGAGCATACAGGTTTTCTATACTGCCAAAATCCTCAAAAGCATCATACAAAAGTAATTATGCAAATTATGACGGATGAAAGAAGTACCCAAACTCACAATTCTTTCACTACTTTCTCAGTAACAGGAAACTGACATTGTTTAGTAAACAGATTTCGATCCAGATGGAATAACCCTTGGCAAATCAGGTTGTGTTATGGAAACTAGTCCCTGCGGCTCTGTATTCTGATGTAGCACATCAAGTTTGAGGACGCTTGCTGAACACGGCCCTTATCTCTGACTCCGCTCACACGCTTCGTCCTTGGACGCTGAAAGATGTTGTCGTTCCTGTGGTGGGCTGTTGCGTTTTGGAAGCGTTCTGAGGTGCTAGAGGTGATCCTTGTAGCAGCTGGTTTTAATAAGGTTCGCACCCCGACGCTCCTCAATATAAAGCGCTCTCCGTCACCGCTTGCCACTTGTGTTACAGATTACTGACCAGTTAAACCTTACTGGCTGCTCTTCCTGATATGGCATTTTCCACCGTATGTCCAACGGCCTGCTGGATCTCTGAGCTCTCTAATCTGTACCACATGTCCTGCTCTGATTTTGCATGATAAAGGCAGAATTATTTCTAATTTAGAGCAGTGCCAAGCCCTTCTTTCCCCCAAACTAATACCCACTGTGGTGCTGGCCAACTTGTGAAGGGTTAAAAAGGAGCAGAAGCGTTCACAGGGCTGTGACCCTCAGCAAACAGGGTTTATTCTTCGTGTTGTGTTAATGGGATTCAAGCCAGAGAACAACAGCTGAAACCCAGGCTTTCAAAAGCCTGAATTTCAAAGCCCAACCTGTTCCTAAAAACAGCTGATTATTTCCCCAGCAGGCCTTCTTGGACCGTTATAATTTGTTTTTATGGCAATGCATCTGTAAGTAAATGGCCTTTCCTTACATTTGCCTGAAATAAAAGAGACAAGAATGAAAGAAAATGGCCGAAAGGGAGGAAGGGGGAAACCTTATTTTACATTCACCCAATGTGCCCCAAAAAAACAGGAATCCAGCCTACTGCTACAATGGCCGCTTTTGTGCTGTAAGTCAGGGGTTAACAGAATTCTGTCACCATCCGGAGACGACCCTTCTCGATCCAGTGAAGTGCTCTCCAAGCATTTCATTCTTGTGTTTCTTATTCAAGCCTGACAAGAAGCGCCCCTTCTTTGTGTGCAGCAGGCCTAACACTGACACTCTTTTTAACAAAGCCTTGCCAGCAATACACTTTTATCCACCTTTTTGAAGAATAAAACCCCTAAAAGTAAAAAATGACTCTCTCTCTCTCTCCGCTTTATCGATATGAAAGGGCTGTTAAAGAGGAAAGGATTTGGGAGGAATAAAAACTAGCTGTGTCACGTTCCTCTCACAAAAAGTCTGTGCCAGCAGCTTTGCCTAATGCATTTACACTGCAACTGTGCAAATGACTGGTTTACAGTAACAGGTTGATTCTTTGGCTGAAGCTCTAGCTGTGAGAGAGAGGCAGGCATTGTCAGCACCTCCTGCTTGCCAAATGGCGCCATAATCCTTTCAGGTCAAGTCTACATGACAAGACTTTTAAACTGCTTAGAAAGTTGGAGGATGCTTGCTCACACAGAAAGCTCCCACTTTAGTTTCTGTTCTTTGTAGATTTCAGGCAAGGACAGCCAAAGGTTCTCCCCCTCACTTGGGAATTGCTTGCTCAACAGTATCTGCTATAATACGTTCTTAACAAAACAGTAAAAACTAAAGAAGAAGGTGTTTTCTTTCCGGAACAAAAGCCTGTACATTCAATCACAATGTTTCATCAAATTCAAACCAAATCTTCTCTTCTCCTTACAAATGTGGTTTGGAATGAAAGTTTAGAAATGAAACTTTACACTGGATTCTGCTTGTTTCTTTCATATATAAGTGAAGAAAATTTAAACAAAACATACAAAGATCAGTTTCAAACCGTATCCACCACAGGGACCTGGGACGGATAACGAACAAAACACAGTAAAGTTCTAGTGCTGCATACTGTGTGTACTATAGCCAGATCCATGTGTAACATGGTGCCTAGTGCCCTGTTTGTGTAGCCTGTGGTGGGTTTATGACCCCTGGACCGGAAAAGTTGCTGGGTCTGGATCCCTGTGTCTGCGCAGTGGAGAGGCAAGTTGAAAAGTGCACATATTTATGACCCCCCTCCCTCCGCCAAGATGGTTACATCAAAGAACACATGCGGGGAGGCAAATTGGTGTTAAGTAGAGGACCTCCTGTGGATGCTTGCCCTCTCCATCATGATAAGAACATGGGGAAATCTGGATGGGATTTTATGGAGGCCAGCCACACAGGAGCAGGACGGTTTCATGCCATGCCAGAGCACTGATTCATTCATGCCAGAGTGCATTCACGCATACAGAAACACACACAGCTGCTACAGAGCTGTACCAGGACAGGTTAAGGCCACAGCACCTGTCCCACGCCTCCAAGACCCTTTCTCTTGCTGATCTGCCTAGCCACACATTCCGGCCAGGAGATAAGTTCCAGTCAGTGCACTTTATAAAGAGAGTGAACAAAATATTTGAACAGAATCATGGCATTAAAGAATACACTGTGAATGGCTATTCAGACTACAAGCAAAGAAAACGGAATGGCTTTAGCTTCAAAAGCAAACTACTTTGTTTAATATGATAGTATGCATGCTTGACTAATCCATTCCCTAGTTTATTGTCTATAGATGAAACCAGAGGAGTTACAGGAGATGGGATGTCATTACTCATTTTGATTTCTGAAATGTCATTAGTGGTACAGTTTGTCTAAATGAATCCATATGGGTGTTTGGTGTTTCGCTTTATAATATATCTTAGTGATCTGATGATAAAGCATGAAATATCACAGGGAAAATGCCTGAAACATGAGTGTGTGTTCAAACCAGTGAGGCAATTGCATCTCCCCCCCCCCCTAACTCTCGAGACTCTGGGTGGCTGATGGCCCCTCATGCATCTTTCTGACCCACCCAGAATTTCTCTGTCTAAAGAGAAGAGAAAAGAAATTGCTATGGAGTTAATTCAGAACAGAGCACGTCCATGAGCGGCTAATCAAACACAGCTCTAGAAACATTGAAAACGGACCCTCATTCCTCTCACCTCACCCCTCCGTCTCTGACCCAGTGAGAGCTCTGTTCCACAGCTCTCTCTCTCTCTCTCTCTCTCTCTCTCTCTCTCTCTCTCTCTCTCTCT
>JBBJLS010000148.1:16509357-16531731 GCA_037577275.1 Bryconaethiops microstoma | reverse complement strand
CTCTCTCTCTCTCTTTCTCTCTCTCTCTCTCTCTCTCTCTCTCTCTCTCTCTCTCTCTCTCTCTCTCTCTCTCTAAACCCTCTCTTGCTCTTTCTCTCTCTCTCTGCTTGCTCATCATGCTGGCCTGGCAGCCCTATAGCCCGAGAATTCAGCTTTCAGACAGAAATGTGGTAGGAAAATACCACAACTATTCCAGGGCTAAAAACACGGAAGCCTAAAGTGCACTGATAATGAGGAACTGCACAAAATGGAGAAGAAAACTCGAAGTGAAATCAAACAATGAAGACGGGTTGGGTAAACACTGCTCCCCAAAACGCAGCTGCTTGGCGATGCCCAGTGAATCATAAGAGTCAGAGAGGAACAAATACGAACAAAAAGCCCAATTCTCAGAGGAGCTCACCCAGTCATAACTCAGTCTGCTCCCAGCACACGCTGAGAGACAGCAGTCGAAAGTCTCCACAAACAATGAGGGTTTGTCTAAAAAACACTATTCCTTATAAGGTTCCTCTTTTGAGAAAAACTTTTTCATGTATTTTTGAAAACTTTACTGATTCATAAACAAAATTTGTTTTACAATTTCGTTGCTCTGTCAAAGTCCATTTCCCTGCTATTTTTATATATCATCACTGTGCTATTAAAAATGAGTTAGATATTAGACTAGAAGTTAGGAACAAAGTCTTTTTGTTCTCCCACACAGGAACATTTCATATGAATTTTGTTACAACCCTGATTTAGTACGGAACAAGGTGAAATTCGTTTTGAAATAATGCTGAAGATCACGAGGGCTGCAACCAGAGCTGTGGCAAGGCTACTGCTCTTGGCTCCAACTGCTCTTTGACGGACAGCTACTGCCTGGACAGTGAGGCATCTGCAATGCACTCTCAAATGCTTTTATTCTTTGAGATCAAGCCAAAAAATGTTGTAAAGTGTTAACAGATGCAGATTTATGGCGCAGACAGAGCTTGTAAATTATGCCTAAGTGTCAGCTGAGAGAAAGGGGAGGCATGATGGACAGCAGCACAACCGACACTGCAGCGTGGCCTGTGAGGAAGAGCTTTACCTACACACTTTCACTGACACATGCTGAGCCCATCCACTGGGTAAACAAGACCTGTTAGGGGAATCAGACATGCTATTCTACTCTGTGACTGAACTGACTTCATTTAAACCCATTCACACATGCTTTGAGTGCTTTAAGGCTTTAATTACAGCTGCTTGCCTTTTCATAGGCTTGCAGTATGAGAAGTTAATGATTAGACATGAATTAATAATTTACTTTGAAGTGCTAAAGTTGACAGTACACATTGAAAATGGAAATAAAAGGGAAAACGTAGGAAAAGATGCTACTAAAATAATTTTTATTTCAATAACCAATTTAATGACTACCAAAGGAATAATGAAGGTAATTATATTCTTAAAAACAGGTGCAGAAATGATTGGAATGATTTTCTTTTTTACACGTTGTCTTCTTTGGTCTCTGGTCAAACTTCCACACACCGGTCCTAAAGTTTGAGAATATAAAACTTTTCAAAACTTACATTAAATCACATTCTTAACCCTTTCTGCACCGATGCAAGTCAAGATAAAGTCATGTGTGCTTGATTTCCACTAATCCATCAAATCGAGCTCAGCTTTCTGACAGCTGAATGTGATTATCTATAAAAAAGAGAAAAATTAAAAATGAAGATAAAGCAACTCGTTTCCTCTAACTCTGTGCCAGCGGAGGGAGCTCAGTAACTGATTAACGCATATCAGAGACACACAAGTTTGGAGCAGGAAACAAGTTTTCAAACCTAAAGTGAGCCAAAGGGGTTTTAACAGACAGCTGCATGTGATTGTTAAAGTGTGCAAACACATAGTACACATGGGTCGTCTGAAAAAAGCAGCATAAAGACATTTTTGTCATTTTATCTCTCTTTGTGACTCAGGGATGCATGAAGAAAGCCACTTAAGGAGTGAGCAGCATTTCAGGGGACGCCCTGTCTGTGTGTCTGTACTGTGCTTTAACGGCCCACGCTCTGTTGCCCCCTTTCACCTACAGCCGTGTCGGCAGCTCCTAAGACCTCGGTGAATGATGTTCCTGAAACTCTGCAATTTGATGTCCCCTCAAGCCAACATGACGGCAACCTCGATCTCAAAGCTTTTGCCTTTTCTTCTTTCCTTTTGGGTTAATGTGAAGCAGTAATGAGAGGAAAGTCGCGGTCTAATCTTTTGCCCAAGGCACATCTTCTGTGGCGGGGTTTTAAGTTTCTGCAAGAAAAGTAAACTTTTCTACATTGTCTGAGCAGTTATACTGTTTATGTATCCGGAAAAAAAATGTTTGTGTTCCTTGTCTGACCAGTGTTTGTCTTTCCGTGTGGAGTTAGTATAAAATCAACACACAGCCCACCAGTATCCCACCTTCTCTCTCAAGCAAAGAAATCTAACACTGTCCAACACACATCTGAACTTTTGCAGCATCACATTAAACTAATGATCTGCCTGAAGTATGGCTCTGTCAGTTACAATTTGGTAAAATGATCAGACTTTGTAAATTAGATGCAGGGGCATTAAGAACCTTTTTTAAAGTTAAAAGAACATCCACATCATGTAAATAGAAAGGATTTTTCTCAGAAATGTACATACAAGCCAAGAACCATTTAGTATCCATCATTTCTGAGAGTGCACATTTCTGGACAAATGAAAAGGTTTTTCTTAGATCCATATGTCCAAACCAAGAACCCTTTAGAAATGTTTAATTTAAGCTTCCAAGCACTGATGTGCATCGTGTAAAAGAAATGAGGACTGTGGACTCTTGGAGCAGCTCATGACAAGAGCTGACTGACAGCCATTCAAGTGGTCTGATCAGTGTTTTCTTCCGTCCCTCAGGGACTGGTACTACTGACTGATTTGTGTGCGAGATCATTTAGTTCTGTTTTATGCCCGCAAAAAGGCACTCGCACAACATGGAGATTCTATGTCTTGTTGATTGTTGCTGTCATCAGATCAATCCACACAGCATGTTGTCATCACACAGATTTAAACACTGTTTATTTCAACACTCCTTTGATTTTAACAATAAATATATCAGGGACCATTCGAATACCAGCTGGTCACTGGCAGGGCAAATACAAAGGAGCACAGCTGAACTACAAACTGTTCTTCGGCTTTTGACACTTAATGATGCTAAAAGGAAATCTTTTGTAATTATGTCATTTGTAACGGAGATATATGGTTTTGTTCTGAGAGATGGCATGATACCATTTTTTTCTTATCTGCCTCTGATGCTGTTGTCTTGAGTATCTTCTGATACAGCTACTCATTGTTTTCTTTAAAAACTAATAAGCTCTAAAAATGACCTGTTTTTAACTGAAGCACTTTAAAGTAACCCTAAGACTAAAAGACTAACATGCCCAAAGGACTCAACCACTCATGACATCACACCTGAGCGTGTGATGTTTAAGGCTAGATTTGCGATAGGACTTGACTGTATTTGGTTTTTTCCATCCAATATCCAATCCAGCATTTTCTGTTGATATTGACCCAATATCACTGGGGCAGCTGGTGGCCTATTGGTTAGATCAGAAAATCATGGGTTTGAATCCTGGGACTGCTAGTGGCACCTCTGCGGTACCTTTGAGCAAAGTACCATCCCTGCACACGACTCCCCGGGAGCTGTGTTTCTGGCTGCCCAGTGCTTCACTTGGGTGAATGGGTTAAACGCAGAGAACCATTTCATTCAGTTCACACTGTGTGCTGTGTTATGTTCACATATGACGAATAGACACCTTACACTGCCTGGTATCATATTATTGCCATCTCTAGGTACTACATCACAAACCTCTTGGCTTACTTTATACGTGTAAGGCATGGAACGGAGGGTGAGGTGGAATCCCAGTCAGGGAATACTGAACAGTCCAGCTCCAGGAGGTCACTCAGACCAGTTAGGCCAAGATCAGGATCACCTGAATACTAATCACTGGGGACATATATAGTCGCTGTGAACAACATGCCAGTGCGAAGTATACTAGCCTCTCCTAGATACCAAGCAATCACTCTTTGTCTCAAGCTCGTGTTATGAACTGGCTCTGTTTCTCGGATTACCCTCTTTGCCTTGCCGATTCTATTTGATCACGGATTTCCTTTTTTTTTTTTTTTTTGCTTTTTACTCTGGACTTTGGTTTTTCCCTTTTTGCCTTAAGGACTTTGTGTTATTAATAAACCTTAATTTTTTTCTTCTGCATTTGTATTCCTACCTGTATTCATTACAATACGTTATTTTTGTTTGTGCTGAGCTCTACACAGTGGGCGCCACGACCTCTGAGGCCGTTCTGAACCACACTGGAATTCTAATTTCACAGTAGTACTGGCTGGCCAAGCATTTCAGATGAAAGAGAAAAGCACGCAGGAACTAAAAGACCTGTTTAGGAATAAGCAGCTGGTTTGAAATGAAAACACAATGTCTGTAAGGAAACAGTGCCTTTGAGGCAATAAATCCAGGATTTTGCCAAGTATTAAAACCAAAACTGTGCACGATATTTGTTCACATGTTGGCCATTAAGGATTAGAAGCCTAGAATTCACATGAAATGAAACAAAGAGCACATTGGTCGTTTTCCAGTTGGCTTTACAGTCCAATTTCGTAGCACCATGCATTCAATCAGTAGCAGGTCATTCCAGTCCTCCCATGGGTTACTGAAGTCGAGACCTTGTGCAAGTGGCCTTTGTCTTTACTCTCTAAAGGGAAACTGGAGCTTTCACTGCCCAAAACATCAGTAAAGAGCTGTGCCATCTGTTGATTAACCCATCTGGTGGTCCGTATAGCAAAAGATTGTGTCACACCAGAGGAGGTAAAGGAAAAGGCACAAAGGCCTAGTTCTCACCACTTTAGATCCACAATAAGACAGCAGAAGCTATCCCCACTGGGTTTGATACTTTAGCACCGCCCTCTCCCCAGGGCGAGCCTCACATGTGGGCTTTTAACTAAGCCTCTATGACTTCCCTCTTATAATGTGTGCAACCATCCAGATGCTACTGAACCAGATTGTCAAGATGTGATATGTGCTCCTCTAAACATAATTTCTCTGAGGCCTTTGGGGTTTGTATATGCATTGTGGCAATTGTTTTGATCTATAACCCACAACAAATATCCCACTGTATGAAACCAAGAAAAATGCTACACTGATTTTCAGTCTAAATACCAAGGAAATCTGAGCACCTTTTGGTTGATCAGCTTGCTGAAGTAAAGGTTTGGAGCTATTCTACTTTCCAGCCATATGAGCTCATATCATACATAAGATTTATTACTCAGACACGTTAGAGTGTGGTGGGACAGTTGCAAATGATTATGGGGAGCTGTAAATCTTTCCACTCTCAAGGCTGATAGTCCTGGAGAAGAGCAAAGGATGTGAACATCTTTGAGGAAAGTGTAACAAATGCACAGAGTTGAGAAGAAGAAACCTCCCACAGTGTTGCCAGCTGATGCTTTTGGAAAAAGTGCCACATAACACTCAGAAGGAAACGACAGATTAGTGACAGGTCACTATTCACAAGTTTAGATAAACACATTCTTACAAAATGGGGTTAGGAATTGATTCTTGTTCTCTAAACATGGCACTCAAGGATAATGAACTTCTTGTGTGTTCTTCTGTAAACATGCATGCACATATTGGGCAATATTGCTACGTTATATAACTACAGAGCTGGTACAGTGCCAGAGATTTCGGGCTGTGGCATACATTACAAGCTTTTGTCATTAATTTAAGTGCACTAACAAGACACGGCAGGTTTTTAACACAGCTGAAAGGACAGCAACAAAGCAATGTGGATTTCTTGGATTGAGCAACGACGAGGAACAACAATTACCGGAATGCTTCATTTTGGTTGGAATGTGGTAAAACTCTGACCACTAATTTTTTAAAGGAGGGACAGAATGCTGACAGTGGGAATGGAACAATTGTGCCAAAATTGTAGATGTAACCATAGAGTTCACCAAAAAAAAGCATTAGGAGATCCATGTGTAAGCTACAAAGGAAAGTTAAGGGTTATGAAACAATGAAATCATTCAAGTGCAATTATAATAACATCTGGGTTTTAAATCTAACAGGTAAATTCACTGCAAATAAAATGTGAAACCCGTGCAGGCACTAAAGCAATAAAACCTCAAACTGCATTCATTAAAGGTTAAATGCTGCAATCCGTAAACAGTCCCAGCAGTACTTCCCTCCATTCAGCTTCTTATCTGGCTTAAAGATATGAGATTAGTTAATTCCTCCACATGTTCATTGGCATTACTGTGCGATGTAGCGAATACACCATTTGGTCTCACTGCAATTGAAAGGAAAGAGCTTGAATCTTGGCTTTATGGATGTTATATACATTGTTTTTGTCTTTCAGAATCAAAATGTTGGTATTTTCCATTGATTAGGTCCTGAACATCTTCGGGAAATCTCATAAAAGTCTGGCAAGTGTCGCGTGCGAGATATGAAGCAGACTCTTTTATGGGAGGTAATACCAGGAAATGTTCTTCACTTAGTCAGACCTCAGCCAAGACACACCATCTCCTTGCATTAACTATCAACAATGAAAATAACGCAAACAAAAAGGTTCTTCGCCCTCTTGGAGCATTGCTGCGTCAGCCACACCATAGAATTTTTTACATTACACAGGGTGACTTAGTCTGCGTCTCAAATCATCTTCATACATGGTGACCGCAGCGGTTGAACACAAAAACTCCAATGACATTCCTGACAGACTATACATACAGACCCTAGAACCTCCGCTTTGTTTTCTAATTCCCTGCAGTGTGGCCTGAGACAGTGGCGCTCTCTCTTCTTCCTCCAGCACACATACTGGAGGCATTACCTCATTAGAATTCTATCTACTGAGGGAAGGTGAGAGCCAAGATGTGTTGGCCCACATCAACTGAACTGTGGTCAGGTTGTTGACTCCACATATTGTTCCAATAGATGCAAATTGCACGCACTTCACCTTAGAAAAACTTTGGAGTTCCGTAAATGGGACGTGTGTGAGACCAGGAAATGGAACTCACTGTGGACACGCAGTTAGATGTCGAAGTCATCAGCAATGATGGTGAGAAGAAGTGATAATTATAGGTCATCGCAGTCAAAGTGATATTCGATCTACATTACTTACGCTGTCTTGTGGTGAAGTAAGGTGGCCTTTCTCTTGAATTTGTGATTCTACACCAAGGACGGCCTGCACAAATATGGCTTCCTCTCAGGCTGTGAGATAAGTAAATACTTGTGGTGCAGAAATGCTCCCTCAGCCTTCAACTCTTTCAGTTTGCTCTCGGTTCCCCTGCTCTCTTGCTCAATTGATTTCACTCCCCCAAGAGTCATCAGCCTCAAATTGTAGTTACCATAGAGCCTTTCCCAAAGAAAACTAATGCGATTTTCCCCCTCTTTAGACAAAGAGCAACAGCAGCTGTCATGCACACAATTCCCGACAAAAACCTCAACACAGCTTCACCAAACCAAAAAATCTGAAAAGCATAACAAGACCACACTGACCCTTTTAGAAGTTCTCTTAAAAATAATGGTTTCTGAATGGTTCTCATAAAAAACCTGGAGGTTATTCACAATCACATATAATGTTCATAAACATGTTTTTCAAACAACCCCCAACAATTCTTAAGGCACCCAAAGATCCTCTAGCCACTCAAAAAGTGGCTCTTCTATGATAGGGCTCCAATTTTAAGTATGAATCTTCTAATAGATGCAGGAAGAGCAAGGAACCCAGGGGACTGTAAGACAAGGGCAAGAAATTACCCCAAAAAATGTCTTTCATTTTCATCATAACTATTAATAATATGTTTGCACTCAAAATGAAACAAATTGAACCCTGCTCCAGTGACCTGCATGTTAAAACATGCCCTCCTGATGAACCAACTTTCCCCTCAACGATCAGCCATCAGCAACCCTACCCCCTCTAATCCCCTCATCAATGCTTAACTGCAGCCGGACCCTCATTTCCATCTCAGTCAGAGGGTCTGCAAATGAGTGCTGTGCAAAGTGTACAGGGCAAACAGCACTGAGGCTTCCTGGAGAGAGCCCATTACAGCGGCAGTCCCCAGTTTCATAGCGAAGGAGGAGCCTGAAACTACAGGCCAACATTAGTGGGCACATTTGCTTTCCCTCTCCTATAAATATTTGGTCATCTGCCAGTGGAAGGGCAACCACGTAAATATTTTTCTTTGACTCAACATCAGTGTTTTGGTAGCTGCATTGGAGCTCTGGGCTCTAAATTCATTTGTAAGTTTTTGTCTAAAGGGGTTGAGATTCACACCCCCCAACTCATGCTTCTATCAACTTTGGACTTTTTTAAGAATTGCAAGTACGATTGGACTTTTTCTAGTGAAATTATGCCTTTAGTAGTTTAACATTTGCAGTTCTTCCTAGAATGTAACACAAAATGAGCATTTAAGATGTTTTATTCATTTTATTTTTTATTTACAATGTGTTTATTTTTATTTGCGGGTGAGAACGTAATCGATCATAATCCTGTACAAAATTCCATTCGTGAAAAAATACATACAAACATTTTAAACAGAGTGATAAAAGATGAACTAACTAACATTAGGGTCAATTAAAATATCTAAAGAGCTGTTTTGTTGAGCTGTACTGTGGAACAGTGATGGGAGAGAGAAAAGATTTGTGTAATTGTGTTGGAATTACCTAAATGTTTCGTTGCAGACAGGAAGGGAACAGAGGGGCTTGCTTAGTTTTGTTAAATCCTCACCGTGGGCACTTGGGTTGAATGTTTTGGTTTGGAGGAGTGTGGGCCTGCTGCCCTGTGGTCTGGAGTCCCAGCAGGTCAGAAAGGAGCTCCATCACTCTACAGGCACCGAGGGGGCCTGGAGTCAGTGGGCTGAGCAAAGGCCCAGCAGGCCTTCGCCAACGTCGCTGATAACACTTCTGTTCCCATCCGGTCCCTTTGCCCCCATGTTTACTTATCTCGGGAGTGCTGCCCAGCAAGACCCATCAAAGAGGACAGCAGAGGTGATCTGAGACTGGTCTCACACGTCATTGTAAATGGCATTTCCCTCATTACAGGCAGATGATAAGCAGAGCACTTAATGAGCTTTAATCCAGAAATGCCTAATGAGTATCACATTACCATGACTTTGATTGATGCTTTCTTTAGAGCTTGCTTGAAATGCATAGATGACCTAAGGTGACTCGGAAGGCAAAGATTTGTCATTGACATTCCATTACTTTGGGAGGCACAAAATATGCAATCTTCTAGTTAGCAGACCCAGTCTTGTGTTTATTTTAAGTGGTTTTTAACACATTACGTTAACTCATAAAGTCTCTGTACAACTTAAAACGGCCCCTTTTGCATTACAACGTAAATCTCCGCCATTAAAATTCACTGAGCTGCAATATATCACATGATAGACCAGCAGAACATGGCATTTCAAAAGGAGGGACAGAATGTCTTTCACTGGACTTGTTAATGTGTATTACCTTTCAAAGTTGTGTTGGGATAATAAATCAGAGAACTGTTTTAAAAATCAAACGCAAACGCACACCAGCCACCATTTGAAATGACAAAAAAGTCTATTATTTGCACAAGGGTTATGCTTTTTCATCATCTGCTATAGACTAGTCACAGGACCACAGCAGTTTATCACAGAAAATCTTTGGCATTCTTACATTTTAGCATCTTATATAAATGCACAGATTACAGGCCTGACTGCAGCCCAGCTTGGTTTATTAGACACGGTTGAGGTGCTTTATGCAGACCAGGTGAAAACCAGGCAGTACAAAAATAACAAAAGCTGCAAATTTGCAAAATGTACAAAATATATTTTAAAAAGTCTGAAATTGGCAGACAATTTCAAAGGAATCTTTGCTAGTGATTTTATAATGTGTTCACAGTTTTTTCTGTTCGGGTCACCATATGGCCGGTCTTCTTTGACCGACAGTATTTTCCAGGAGCTACTTATCTGCAAGGCTTCAGAACTAATGTACAGACAAGAGCATGTCTACACTGTGCAAAATCTGAATCAAGTCATCACACATGGGCCTCTCGTCTCGATGTGTCACATTATTTCAAAATCTGGAATCCGATGAACATACTCCTGGTTTTCCCCATTTCGCTCCTGCCTCCCCTGCACTCCCCATTCGCTCTCCAGCTCACTCTTGTTATCCAGGGCCAACTGGGAATGTGCCTGCAGAATCTCAGGCCGGGTGTGAACTCTCTCACTGGTGCCACCTTGTAAAACGACATCTGCATTTGGTGGTCAGCTTTTGATGGGAGGAAAGCTGAGAACTCGAAGCCTTTAAAGGCACTGAAGTCAGTGTAAACCTTCAGGAAATACGAAGAAGAAGCTAAAATGGACATTTAGAAACATCCAATCCCTTCTTGCAAAATGGATGATCAAAGTGGAAACTCTGACAGTCATACTAAGGCACATAAAATCCACACTGTAATCAGACTCCCAAACCACACTAAAAATGGTTCTTTGGAATGATTTCCTAAAAGCCTTTCGCTGAATGATTCTCCAAAGAACCATTTTTGTAAGTATGATGTGCAAGTGCTTAAACCTCTTTTTAAAGCTTAAAGAACCTGTACAAAATGGCTATTTCTATATCATAGAGAGGGTTTCCTTAGAAATATACACTTAAGAAACTTACTTTTAACGAGTGCACTTTGAGTTTTACGTTGAATTTTGATTGGCTGTAAAGCAGTGTGCAGCATAACCAACTCTAACAACCATGAAATACTTACAAATGCTTTTTGGTGGAAAAAGGTGAACAAAGGCCAGTGAGCAGACAGCTCATGTGGGTGAAAAGAAAGCTCTGATCTGGGCCACAGACTTTCCTCTCCTGTCCTCATCCCTTCACATTAACTTTATTCTCATATAAAGGCTTGGGACACTAGAAGTCCCACTCCTGGAAACTGAGCTCACATCTGCGTCCTGTTATACATCCTAAACCCCCACCTCTTCCCTCGCCATCATCGCCCCTCCGTTCAGATTAAACTGGAGAGCTTAATGGAAATTTCTTGCCCAATAAAAATCAAATGGCCTTTTTCTTTCTTGCTTGTATTTGGGTACATATGCCGGTAAACCAATTTGTTCAGTTTATCTTTAATCTGACCCGTATAATTTGAGGGCAGACTACTACATTATTTAACACTTGTTCGATGTCTAAACTACACTCATAAAAATAAAAGGCTCTTGAATAGTACTTAGTTAAGGGAGCTAAAAGTGGTTCTTCTGTGGCTTCACTCCAATGAGCCCTTTTTGCACCTTTATTTTTAAAGTGGAATGGTGAACATGTGTACCTTCCTGCTTCCTTCTTTCCTGAAGGAGTCAAAGTTCTATGTCACACAGTGGCCACACAGCTGACACAGAGAAACATAACACTGTTGTCGTTGCTAACTCTACAGGAGAAGTAAAAACATTTAGAACTTCAATACATCTTATCTTCAAAAATGTAAACATCCCACCCATGGGACTAATAAAGAGTTATCTTATCTCATAATAATGCAAACATCTATTACGCGAAGTCACTGTGGACCATTTCTATCAGTCCCTTATTAATGTACATGTGACACAATGCACTACAAAACCAAACGCCTTAATTTTACCCCTTAAAATTACCTTAATTTTGGCCATAAGGGAAAAAGTGCACAGATTAAGGCTGATTAAGGGGTAAAACCACTGAATTTTCACCTTACCTTTTCAAATTTGGCCCTCAATAAATAGAACCTCTTGCAGTAATGCCTTAAATTTAAGATTAAGGGGTTTCACACTAATGCTTTAAATCTAATTTTAAGGTAAAATTGAAGGGTCCGTTGCACAAATTAGCAGCCACTTAATTCAAATTAAGGGGTTTGGTGTATTTTCAGGGGTAAATTAAGGTAGGGTTAAGCACATTTTAAGTACACTGTGTTTCGTAGTGATGTAAGGATCAGGTAGTGTTTTTAATATAAGAAGGGACAAAAGTTTGAGGAGATCTGAAATTTTGTTCCAGTGCAAAGAAAACTGAAGCATAGAAAAGAAATATGCAAGGAAAGTGGTCGCGAATTGAGAGCAATCTTTGAACCTGGTGGGTTAAAGACCTAGTGTTTGAGGGCATGACCAGTATTCAGAAATTGCACACAATGTCCCTTCATTTACTTCACGTATTTTGAATCGAGGCCAAGAAAAAATCTTAATGGAGTGTGTGTGTGATGGCAGGAGCTCGTGGATCACGCAGGGAACAGCCCCCTTCTCCCAGCCAGAGGGGGCTGGTCCCCGGATTTAAGGCTGCCGATCACAGCGCCTCCCCAGTGCGCTTCACGATCTCCACACACACGCACAGACACGCTCACACACGCGCTACAGCATGGAGCTGAAAGCAGTCCTAGTGGCAGCTCTCATCACGGTGGCCATCTACGGAACAGTTTCACACGGTGAGTCGCTCTCTGTTGTTTCTTTCTGGGACCCTTAAGAGTATCTGAGACTATTTTAGTTATTTCCAATCTCTTTTATTCATTACATTGTAATTCATTTTCCAATCCAGTTTATTTGGAAGGAAAGGGTACTTATTGATAGGAGATGCAAAATGCATATTTACGGGTATAACAGAATAAATATAATAAGATTTGGTTCCAGTATTGTTATTTGAAAGCTGGCTGTTGACTTAATTTGAATGAGTCAAGTCGTTACTTTCGTGCAATCTTGCAATTACAGCACATCATGGTTTTATTTGAAACTGGGCATTTATACAAGTTTGTTGCGTCTTCTTTTACGAGCTCATTCGTGTTCTTCTTGCATGTTTGGTCCTCGTTTGATCCTGATCCATCTTTTTACCGCATATTTAATTCTCTTTGGTTTTTAGCTTTGATATTGCGAGTTCTGCTTTTACGCACGTTTTATGCATTTGTGGTGTTTGGTCAGGAGAAACGTGTGCAGCATGTCGCTGCTTAATGTGTGTATTTGTCACCTTCTTTGTTTCCTTTTAATTAGCCACAAATTAGGAGCCAATGCCAAAAGAGCAGAGGCAGCGCCAGGCTGCACTTCAATGGTCCAACGCGCTTGGGGGGCCCAATGGACCCCCTTCTTTAGCATAACAACAGAGACAGACTACCTGGCATGTTTAAAACGCTTCTAATATGAGGCTCGCAGGTACTTCTCACCCCGGAGTCCTGTGAGTGGGCGATGTCCGCTTGGGCTGCGTGCAGAAAGTTGCTCCGCTCATGGACTAAACGTGGGGTCTTGAGTGGGGACACCTTGGTGCCTCGGTCGGACCCAGATGGCTTAATGGACCTTTAGCGCACTGATTGGCTTCAAAAGTCATTTTCATCACCTACGTAGTGCCCTTTATACCAAAGAAGATTTTTTTGGGTCAAATCTCCCATTTGGTCAGCAGTCTGTGCACTCCTTGTTCACACTCAGCCAACAGTGATGCAGCGGCTGCTCTTGGAGCAACACGGGAGTGAGATTAATGGCTCTAATTACCGTGTTTGAGTTGAACTCACCACCAGTTTTCTTAAACTTTTCAGCATTAATACGTGTAAACGTGCATTTTTTCCTTGTTTTATTCCTTCTTTTCAAAGTGCCAGAATTTGCATCAGGCTTTGATGATGCGCTTAAGCTGAAAAGGATTGTTTTTACATTACACCACCCAATCTACATTTGGACTAATTTTCTCATTTATGCAAAATGCACTGACAAATCCATGCATATGTGGATTGGAGAATAAACATTTATAAATTTGGACTAGTCCAAAGACAGATCACACACGAAAACAATGTGTTCATGCTTGCCATTGATTTAGTTAATTTTTCTCTGCTTATTTATAATGCAAACTTTAGAAGTATGCAATTAATAAAATTATTGTAATTGTAAATTATAAGGCAGTTTGAGAGACTATCCCTTATAAAGGCTTATAGCATGCAGAAAGAAATGAAATGTCGCAAAGCCAAATGTCGTTTGAAACGAGTTTTTCGTTTAACAACGGGACGACTGAACACATCTGCTCAGCATTCCACTTAAAAGCACAGAGCAAAATACGCACATTTATATGACATTAATAACATGCCGAACAGGGGGGAGTCTGTGCAGTAATAGGTTACTAAACAGCAGGTCTGCAGAGCTAGGGTGGATATAATTTATGTTGGTTTTATTGACGTGAATTTAAAAGTGAATTTAAAACACACTGAATAAAAAACTGCTTTTAATTCACATCATGCGAAACTGTAGATGTTTTTCAGAACTCTGATAGTGTAACACATTTTATTCATGTGCAGCCGACTGTAATGTAAATTGTTATTTCAGTGCACTGATATAAGGCCTGTCTATAATGAATTATTCTCTTCAATGCCATACAGCCAAGCCCATCAGTCTGGTCGAGAGGTGCTGGTGTCGCTCTACAGTGAACACAGTCCCACAGAGGAACATCCGTGAGCTAAAGTTCGTCCACACACCTAACTGCCCTTTCCAAGTCATGTGAGTATCCACTGTAGTGTCTTTCTCACACGCTCGTCGATCTTGGCGCGGCGCTACTTCTTGGGGGGTGTCTTGCTGAACCCACCTACCCATCATTTCACACCATCAATCTCCCACTGCTGAAGGTACTCTGAATAGATCCGGAACAGGCCTTCCCTGTCTGGCATTATGCTCTAGGTCAAACTCTCACAATTAGACACATGCCGAGGAAATGCTGTGAGGGGGGGTTGGATCCTAGGCTTGGATGCGGTTTTGTTTCATACAGGAAGACATCATAGGGGTCCAGAAGGAGTTCTCCTTGAAGTACTTTCTCACCCATTGTGCCTGATAAGCTGTCTCACACTTCATAGCTTCTCATGCTGTTGAGAGTCAAACTTTGCCCACGTTTCCACCTGAGTTACTAATATTTTTAGAGCGATTTTGATTTAGAGCGATTTTGGCCAAACTACTAATTACAGATTCACAATCCATAAATCAAATCAACTGCACAGCCATTGCATAATCTAGAACCACATTTCATCACATTGCAGCCACAAATGTCCCCATATACCCCTAAAAAATAAAGGTTCTCCACAGAACCTTTAAGTAGATGGTTCTTTTATAAATTAGATATATGAGTACAAAGAATATTTCAAATATTAGAACTGCATAGTCTAAAGTTTCTATTTGTATTTGTTTATTTATTTTATGACGCCATACTACCAAGAACTTATTTTTATGAGTGTAGAATGAAATGTGACTTAAGCTATTTAGATGATTTTGGGGGGGTGGCGGTGGGGACAGCTGGGCACACTCACACACACACGCACACACATGTAGCTGCCACAGCATCACAGCGGAAATCCCTAGAGAACAGATGAGACGTACTACTCCAAATTCTGAGATCCTTGATACCCTAAAACAGTCCTGATGAGTGAAGCTGGTAACACTATATGCCAGGCTTTTCTGTTGGCCTTCACTTGCTGTGAAGTAATTACTACCTGCTGTCTACAGGTCTGCCTTTCTTAACCCCTGGCAAAATCAAAACAGACAAGCAAATGCTAGGCTTTGATACACCACAATCACATTAGCGGATATGTATGAGCAAAATTATGAGGACCTCCAGTCACATGACATGCTTCATTGATTTAAAAGGGAACATACTTAAATATCACACAAAACATCTGCTAATATTAATGGACTGTTTCTATTTATTTGCTATGTTGGGCAATTATTAAACATAAAAATATGTCCTGTGGAAAGGTTACGGCGCATTTAAAATTTTATGTGTGTTCTCTGATGAGGACATGTACTTATTTCCACTTATAAAATCAATAAAACATGTAATTTTCCCAGGGGCGGCCAAACCTTTGCATACGAATGCAACAATAAACTTTGCTAATAAGGCACAGGGCAGTTATGCATTAACAGTTGCAGAGGTGGATAAATACCTAGGCTAAGGCTGTGTATGTTTTTCCGACGTTAATGAGTTTTAATGCTGTTAAATGGAGCTGAATCCTCTGAAGGTGCCGGAGGAGTGTTTGCTTCACAGGTTAGAGATAGACAGATAGCCCTTGGACCGCAGCTCTCTTTAAACAATTTAAACCTTTTAATTTAAACATGCACGAGTGTATGACCCCCGAAACAGACTGGAGCTTTTAAACTTAAAGCACAGGGTTAAGTGGGGCATGCCCTTGTAACCATGTGTAATAAAACATTGTCACGTAGAATGTGAATAAATAGCTCACCAACTTCGAACCTATTCATTCCAATATAAGTGAGGTTAGTTAACAAGTTAAGAGGCTGATGGTTTATTGCTTTCCTGTTTAAACCAGGGCACTAAACTAGAGCTAAAACCAACAAATTGAACATGTTTATCATCAGGCCTTATTCACTTAAGCAACCCATAATATATGGGCAGACCATAATGTTGAGGCTTGCATAATATAGACCTATAGTGTAATAGTTAAGCATTAATTTGTTTGCATTTGGTTAACTTCCGAATAACCAGGAAAAACTATGGTTCTCTTTTTGGAGCGATCTGATAACACATGGGACAAACCCTCAGTGCTTGCTGAAGGCATGAGGGTGAGATTGCAATCTGACAATATGTCAAGACCTGCAAGTGAATCTACAAAGACAAAAACAATAAGAGACTAACATCCTAGAAGGGTGTATCACTTACCATGAAAGAGAAAGTAGAGATAAAAAGAACTGCTTCTGTGAGCTCCAGCAAGCTTTTCACAGAGCTCCTTCATCCTTGTTTTGCTGTGTGTCATTGTGTCGTTAATGCTGACCGTGGCATATCCTTTGTGATGCATTCAGAATTCCTTCACAATGGGCGACTGAACGCTTTAAAAGGCACATAATAATCAAGTGGTCTATGCAGTGACACAGCTGAGTGGCATGGGTGAATATCCTTTAATGAGACATTTAACCATTTTCTGGTCTATTTTGCCCACAGTGCCAAGCTGAAGAACAACAAAGAAGTGTGCATAAACCCCGAGACCAAATGGCTGCAGCAGTACCTAAAGAACGCCCTTGAAAAGTAAGTAGAAACTTTCTAGGTCGAGTGAAAGTCGAAGAAGGCCTAACTGTGAGAAGCATGAAACAAAATATTGTGCTGTTTTTATAGTCAATCAGACTCACTGTCCCCGGCTGTCATAGAGGTATGCAAGTGCAGCTCATGTAGTCTTAACCTAATATTCATTAATTTATGCTTAGCCTTCACACTGAACGAGGTAACCAATGAGACACTGGTATTTCACATTTCCTGTTTCTCACGTTTCTCCGAATACCCAGGAAAACCCCATTGCCAGGGTTCGTTTTAGTTCTGAACCCTTGTTTCAGTCTTCAAAAGGATCTGTGAAATATGTATACCTTTGGTTGCTGAACATGATTTTAATGCTTGCCAGCCTTTATCCAACTTCTTAATGCAAAACATGCTCTCACACTGTGGGCCTGGCTTCAAAACCTCCTTTCTGATTCTGATCATAAATCTAAATTCAGTGCTGTGGTTATACCTAATCATAAGATGAAAAAGAAATGTACTCAAGGTTGTAAGTGCAGTATGTCATCCTTGTCTTCATTTTACTCAATGGTGTTCCATTACTGTGCACTTTGACTGTGTACATTTGTAGGCCTTTCGAGGTGCTGAACTGGGCTGAATGTGTTCTAATAATTGAAACTGTGTGCTGCACACATGAGCACTATATAAAAGACAGAAAGGTGTGAACAGTCCCGTCTGCACAACAAAACAGTCATGCCTAAAGGACAATGGCTCTACAGGCTCCGAATGCTTCTGAATGGCTGCTATGTGAAGCCATACTGTGCAATTCAGAAATACTACTTAGTCCCAGACAGATGGAGCACGTACGACTCTAACGAAGGAATCTTCAAGTTATATCCCATAAATCATAAGCACGAGACTGCACATTCAGTTCCACAGCCTTTGCAGATTTATTTTATTTGTGAATCGCGAATTTGGTAGGTCTAAGCTGTATCACTGTCAAACATGGTCGTTTATTGTGTATTCTAGAAGAAGCACCAAGCTTTTACTTAATTAACTACCTGTGCAATAAAAAGAACTGCCTGTAAAACCTAATGATATGTCTTGCACAGCATGGCCAGTAGCACAGTTTGGCTGCATGTTCTAAGTGCCTTTCCAGTGGAGAGTTTGGCAGGTCATTAAATGGTCCTGCTTCTCTTCAAATATCACGTAAAGATGCAGATTCAGAATCCATTCAGTAATAACAAACTGTTGTTAATTTCATTGTGGTACTCACCATAATGAGCAAGAGCTTGGCTCCAGTTAGGTACAGGGAAACTGTAGAAAACATGTCCAAAATGTCCATATGCAACAGCTCAGCTTTAATCTATTCGTGCTCTGCTGTGTTCTATTTTAGGGCTTGGCTTCAGTTTCACTCTAACTGTATATGTCTTCTGTCTCTGCAGAATGAAGAAGGCCAAACAACAACAACTCAACTAAGAAGCCAGCTGGATGGCAAGCCAATTTGTCAGCCCACCACCACAGATATGTACCATATAGTCCTCTGGCATGCTTGCTGACCCAGCACTTAACCTGCCAAACTTGCTTCCCTGTCTGTGACTCAGCAAATGGCACACCAAACCATCACCGCCACCTCTGCTATAGGCATCTCCTGTGTTAGCGCAATGTGCAATTATGTATGTGTGAGTGTGGTTTTTATACGTATGATGTGTATATACAATGTTTTATATCAATTTTAAACAGTAAAGAGATATTTTTGGAGTTGTGTTTGCTCCTTGCCTGTCTGTTACAGTGAGTTAGGTAGCACTGAATGAAGTATTTGATGATTTGGGAGCAAACCTACAAGATGTTCACATCATATAACAGGAAGAGAGATCTGTGAATGATATCCAGTGGTGCAGAGCTGAGCTGAGCCTGAATATATATATATATATAGTATTCTTGTTCTCTGATTGGCAGACATAAACCAAGAGACCATGGAACTTACACAACCCTAAATACTCTGAATTACTTTAGAGAGCATAACTAGGTTTACTGGAAGTAGGCTGTAAGGGGAAAATAGAATGGAATGTTCTTCTTTTATTTCTATCATTCTGTAAGCAAAGGAACATCTGGATCTGTAAAACTGCTAATTGTGCAGCCAGTGTGTGCAAGGCGTTGTGGTACGGAATCACCACACACAAAACAAAAAATGAGACCTAAAACAGATTTACACATAATATCAAGCACACTTAATCAAAAAAAAATCACAATAATCTTGCGAGAAACCACAAGAACCATTAAAAAATTAGAAATTAAATAGCTAGCTAACTTAATACTAATACCATTCTTGATATTGTGCAATTCACCTGAAGTTAAACCAATTACATTCTATGAGCAATACTTTGATGTGAAGGTTGCAATTTACAATTACTGGATTAAGTTCTGTACTAGCCGTCATTAACAATGCACTTTATTTTTTGCATTCTGTTATAGAAGGAAAACTAATCCAGCTGAGCTGAGGAATGCCATTCATAAATTTAGTCATTACCATGTTCAGTTTTCCATGGCCAGATGCAGTTAGATCTACTAAATACATTTACGATAAAAAGGATTTTGAGGTAAAGTTAAGCACCTAAAATACTATCATGAACATCTCCTTCTATGTAACGCATCATGGTCAAAAGCGGCACTTAAAAATGACAACTTTTACATGGGTATTCAAAATAGGAAAAATGTTTTTCCGTCTGGCACGGCAGTTTATTGTTTACAGCAATCCTGGCCATAAACAAAACATGTCGTGCCCTCCAAAACCAGCTTGCATTCCTGTCTGCCAGAGTTAAACACTCTTCAAGGAAATTAGTGCATGGAATTTGTTTGTTACAGCAGTGCCCATTTTATCCTATCAACTGATTTAATGTGGTGCTATTAAAGCAACCTGGGCTGTTTTACACAGGCGGCCTGCAGGCACACAGGACAGGAAACGCAATGCCCGCCTAGGTTTACAGGGGGAGTGCACACATTGTTCTAGGGTTTAGGCACCCAGTGACAATGAATTTCATATAGTCGGGTGAAAAAGTGCTTGAATCAAACTAATTGTAATGCAGCAAGAAAATCCTGGTGTGCATCCATCAGTTCTCCACTCTTGCACCTCTGCTTCTATCATACTGGCTACTTCTGCTAGAGGAGCTGTTTCAGAATGTTAGCGAAGGTTGTATAATAGTATGTGTGCATTTGAAAGTAAAGAGCACCCTTAAGAAACATACTTTTACATTTATTATGCCAGCAATCTTGCTTTTGGAGTTTCAGCTCTACAGGTGAACATTGACTATACGTTACTCTAGTTTCAAGGAACTCTGTCAGTGTAAGGTCTGCAATGATGTCTGAATTATGACCAAGTTCACTGTGGAATTGAGTAGAGTCAAAGAAGAAAGCAGTCAGTCCTGACTTGTCACATACTGGACATGTTAGACAAATGCGACTGATTTGTAATCGCAACTCACTTTTGCTTCCTTACGCTATATAAGCACAATGCAAACGTAAGATCATCTTAGAGAGTGTGCACAAATGATCTGACAACTGTTGGGGCATTCAAGCTATAATGTACCATTTTATAGCTGCAGTGCTTTTGGAAAATTGTACAGTAACAGTTTTAACAGTAACACATTATTATACTTTTATCTCACATTCCATTCTGCATTTTGTAAAAAAGATTTTTGAAAGTTGAAGTGTTTTGTTTTATAAGTAGATACCAGTAGCATTATCAGAATCAGCCAATACTGACCAATAACATGTGCATGATCAATTTAGGGAATAATTCATCTGTTTGGCTGCCGTTAATTTGTTAAAAGTTGTACTCCTGCTTAAAATGTTGATGTTCAATGGCAACACTGGCTTTCATCACATGTAAGGATGTTAGCCATAGGTGCATTGTTTGGACTACGCCTTTAATATTGTTACATTCACAGCACCAGCAGGTGCCTCAGGCCATTCATAATGTATATATTTCCCACATAACTCCCAAACAATGTGAAGACCATTTCTTTGTGGATGGCAGCTTACTCCATTATATACGTTGTATTTACTTTTTTTATGAGTCTGTACCTATGTTTGATTTCATTTATATTTTGAAATAAATCATGATCATTTATTATCTCTGACTGAAATATTAATTTAATGTATCTTCAGGATCTGTGGAGATTAAACATTCATATTGTCATTCATAATCAAGAATAGCACCAAGAACAAAAGGAATTATAACATGGAAAATGAATAGAAAGTAATCGCCAAATTTCCTGACAAATTTCGCCTAGCCATGAATTATATTTACCTTTTGTTAGTTTCTTCTCTTCACAACAAGTAACAGTAATGCAGTGTAGTAAGTAACAGATGTTGTAAAGAGTTGAGCTTATCATTATAGACAGTCTTAATAAGTCTACATCAGAAACATGCAAGTTAGGCAAAGTATTTTTTCCTTTCTTTTTTTTGTTTCCTGAAAACAAAAATGAGCATTAAAAGCAATAGCCACTTACAACAGCAAATAACTGCCTTGTCACAGAACAGAATATGCTAGTGCCTCCATTCTGAATGGCAGGTGCAGGAAAAGGTGCATCATTCAACATTCTTCATCAACATTTATATTATATAAAAGGAAGTGCCATTATATTGTCTGCGTATTAAACACCTATCAGCTGTAACATTAAAACCACTGACAGGTGAATATTCATTATGTCATTACAGTGGCATCCGTGAAGGAGTGGGATACATTGGACAGCAAGTTGTCAGTGAATTCTTGAAGTTAATGTATTGGAAGCAGGAAAAATGTACAGGCGTAAAGATCTGAGCATTCTAGACAAAGGCCAAAGATGTAGTACCTGTAGTATATGTAGTAAAATTTACATTACCTTAAAATATTTAGCATATAAAGTGCTATGAAAAGCTTTTTTCCATCAACAGTTTAGTCTAAACTCTAGGCCAATATGTTGAATATACAGAAAAAAATCCCCAAAAGCGACTGAAAAGTATGAGGCAACAAAATAAAAATGAAAGGAGGGGGAATAAAAACGCTTATATAACTAATTTAATCACCTTAGCTCCCAGATACGGGCTGCATGCCAAACAAAACACAATCCCAAGCCTCCTTTTTCACTCCAAACCATATTCATACTATCATGTCGCACAATTAGCTACTACACACTGCATTGGAATCCTTCCAACAGATGAAATTATTGTACCATATCATCATTGACATTATGCTTGGTGATTCTAGCTTCCCTGAGAACTTTTGTACTGCCTGGACCTTTTTAAACTGCTTCACCCTGTGTAGGTTTCATCTCACACTGGAAAACTTAAAAAGTTCTTAATAAGAGACTGCAATGTAGTATGAGGGGGATTTTTGAACCAGTATGAGAGATGTTTCATGATAGGTTTACCACAGGAATCCATATCTCTATCCATCTCTCTAT
>JBBJLS010000148.1:16491493-16509257 GCA_037577275.1 Bryconaethiops microstoma | reverse complement strand
TCATGAAACATCTCTCATACTGGTTCAAAAATCCCCCTCATACTACATTGCAGTCTCTTATTAAGAACTTTTTAAGTGTGTCAAAACGTAAATAATGTTCTTAATATTACCCGAAATAATCTGAATTACTTAATATTCCTAATATTATTAAGCAAACCTTTATACAGGTTTCTCTTCATGAAAAGGTCTCAGTGCAGATGGCTGTACGTGGCAGTAATCTGAAATGGATATGAAATTCTATTGTTGGTAAATGTTTAAGCCCTTTTTTTATTCTCTGTGGTAAAATGAGTGTTCGCAGAACCAAGGACATGCTACATGATTCAGTTTCATTCATAAATGGTGAGTCATCTGAAATCTTTACAAGAACCAATATAAATCAGTGCTGGTGACAGCTAATTACATGGATGAATTAAACAGAATGCTAATTAAACAGATTTTTATGGTTTGACATTTATGCACTTCAACACATACTGTTAAAACACATTATGGCACAAAGAAACCCGCAAATCCATCTGTATGGCAGAACTATCCACTCACTAACTCTCCAATTTGTACAACCTTTTCATCCTCTTGTTAGCAATTAGCTGCGTATGACACACATTTTGTTTATTTGGTCTTAAATGTGTAAAAGATGACATAATGAAAGATGAAGGCATACCGTTAAACTGCTCTGGAGATCCAATACAAGACAACCAGTCTTTTAAGTCTAGTCTTACATCTCACCAACAAGACAGAAACTTATTCCCTCTGTACAATATCAAACTGTGTTTCAAACTGTATTTCAAATCAATATCAAATTGTAATTTCATAATTAACATTTCTGAATTGAACTTAAAACTAAATATGCTTAATTTAGTGAAGAATTAAATGGCTATAGGATGACAACGGTCCAATTGGGCATTTTTCAAGGGAGAGTATATAATATGTATACAGCAAAATAGAAGTATTAAAGACAGCACTTCTCTGTGCTAAGGCAATAAGTGATATCCTACATGAAAAAATACAAAAAGAATATTAATATCTCTGACATGTTGCTCAGTATTCAGCAGATCAGCTATCAAAGTGACAGTAGATTTAATTCTGCGCTCTGTTGCAAAGTACTGCAGTGATGCCAAGAAATATACAAACATTAGATGCATAAATGAACAAGACTGTGTAAATAAATAATGCCTTTCAATTATTACTTTTCTAATATATCAAATTTTGTTTATATAAATGTTTATATTGCAAGACATATGCAATGTTCTGAATCAGTGGTTTTGAAACTGGTCCTCCGTGGCCCCATACCAATCCACATTTTTCCTGTATCTTTATGTCTTGCAAGGTTGGAGATAAAGTGTGGACTATCTAGGGGTCCTCGAGGACCAGTTTGACTGCTGTTCTAAGTTAAGGATTGACCACACAATAAGAATGCTTATAGATTGTTCTTTTCAATTCAACCCACAAATCTTAAATTATGTTTCTGTCTGGAGACAGAATACATCAATTTTGCTTTCAGTTAACTCTTGTTTTGCTCATTATTGTGCTGTGTATTTGATTACAGTAATGCAGCACACAGCAGACTGTTTGCAAGAAAGAATTTGGAATCTGTTATCTGATTTATGAAGCTCAATAGGTCTTTTCTTTTTTTGATTTGTCAGTTGTTTTCCATTTCCCATGGTGGATGAAAAAAGTGATTTCACATGTGTGTTACCTCCTTGTTAAAGTCCAGTGAAAGAAAATACAAATCATGAGGGCCATGGAAAAGTACCATCCTTATTTTCACAAGTATTACAAATATGGCAAACATTTCCCAGCACGCTGAAGTACAGCATAGGAATCATTCATTATGTTTATTTTGTCCCTTATTCACTTTTTAAGGGTTCCATTAACGCTAAGAAAGAACATACACTATGTTGGTACATCAGTGCAGGTATAGCAGCTTCTCTTCCCACCTGGTGCAGACAACGTTGTTCCAAAGGTCAGTGAAGCGTTAAAAGAAAATACATTAAGCGACAAAAATGTAAACAATTTAGTGTAGAGGTATGGGGCTAATAAATATCACAACATGCATCATGACTGGAGCACTTCACAAAACACTTTTTCCCCTGTAAACATTTTCACTGAGAGAAGAGTTCTATGGTGAGGTAATATTTATTTAAATGGAAAATACCAGTTATGCAACTTGACTATTGTTTATCTCACATCTGCCTTATTCCAGTGTTCGTGGACTTGACTTTTCTGCGATCAAAATCAGACAATAAAACCCCAAATAAAATGCACTTCTAATCTCCCACTTGTGGGACTAATAAAGGTTTATCTTATCTTATCTCTTATCTTATCTTAATTGCTCTGGATTGTTCTATACGAATGTGTAACCGGTAATTAGACCAATATAAACCAATAGCAAGTGATATATACATATATATATATATATATATATGGCTTATTACAGTCTATTAGTATGACACACTTTGTGTATAGACCCAATCAGACTTGCATCTTATCCTCTGGAGTTTTGGCCAACTCCTCTAATTGCATCTCTGGAGAGCGAACAAGGCAAGGGCTACTGCACTTTCTCATCACAGGCCCCCTAATGTTTAATGACGTAGCATGCGGTCATTAAGCAGACTCCAGATCACTGCCACATTGTAGAGAGCGCGTAAAAATGTGACCATCCCCTGGGTAATCGTGCCACATTTGCAAGCATTCCTGTATCTGATGACCTTCTACGATACACCAAGTTCACATGTTTTCTCTGGAAGGGCTCTAAAGATTTCACAATGGCTGTGCTTGAGACTTTCACTGATTACGTGAAGTTGAAAGGACCGTTTAATGGCTCTAATTGCGCTCATACTGGACGCAACCTTGAAACATGAATCAGTTTTAAAACAAAATGGGTCTGAATGTCTCATAAGACCTGCAACAACTAATGCAGAGAAACTGAACAGAGCAGAAGTGCAGCTGTAGATGAGAGGAAAGCACATGCAGACTGGCCCTCTGGGTTGAGCTGGTGCTGAAAACAGTCCCCTATGGCTACTTTCATGGTTAATATCTAAAGAAGGTTACTAGATTTAATGCCATGCACTCATATAGAGGAGATAAGCGTCCAAGGATTATTCACGTATAGACCCACCAAATATGCACAGAGGCGGCAGCGTGGGGTCCGGCCCCTAGACAAAGCATTCAACTCTTTTGCTGTGATTCAGCCTCAGATGGTGCACACCCAAGGAGGCTTTTCAGTTTGGCAGCATGTTAGATCTCTCACTCAAATGGCTAGGGTTCATTCTGATTAAAGATCTGAAAGGGGCCGTGACAGTTTAAAGGCAGCTCTGCAACCCAGTATGAAGGGTTTCGTTTGAAAAGACAAAAATCATGATTTACTTTTGTTATGAAGATAAAATCATTTTGCTTTGTTCATTATATATTGTATATTTAATTTTTGCGAGAGGGCTTAATAAGATGTATCAGTGATATGATTATAATTAATAGTCCTTACTGAAGAACTAGAGATGTGGTTTCCAGTATATGTCAGTTGTTCTTCTTCTTAAGAATTCTTTATGTCAAAAACAGAAACCCAATCGCTCGCATTACAAAACATCATATTTTAGTTTTGGCAGTTGCCCTTAACACTGACAAAAAAACTCAAAATCAGTTGATCTCTTAAACATGAATGTACAGTACTATTAAGAATTTTTTTTTTTCCTTCCATTTTGGAAGTTGTGTTATGATCAGTTGTTTTTGTTTTTATTTTGAAGAAAGACATTCTTAAAAATAATGGTGCCAAATGGTACAGCTTCACCATAGATGTACCACTTTCAACTCAGATGGGGAACAGATGATGTCCCTTTTTGTAAATCAGATACATGAGTATGAAAAACTTTTTGAAGGTTCTAGAACTTCCACATACTGTAAATGCACCCACATAACAAGCAAATAATTTACCTAAAACCAGACTGGATTGAACCCCATAGGGGCACAGGTTCATGATGACTGAACCAGTTAGCTGCTGCTGTTTACAATGTATAATGTTGTTGTTGATGATGATGATGATGATGATGATGATGATGATGATGATGATGATGATGATAATAATAATAATAAGAAGTTTCATTTATATAGTTCCTTTTTAAAAAAACAATGTCACATAGTTGAGAGAACAAAAAACAGCATTAAACAAACATTAACAGACAAAATAAAACTTTAAACAGTCAAAATTGCAACACAGATTAGAGTAGCTGATAGACGAAGCAAATAGATGATAGTATCAGTAGTTAGGAGAAGAGGTATAGCATTGAGAGAAAAGATACATTTTTATTTAGTTTTGAAAGATGAAAGCATTGCAAATATTCTGAGGGTGGTAATTCCATAGTAGTCCCATGGTTAAATGGAGCTAAACACTAAACAATCTACCTCCCACTAAAGGGAGGGCAGAACCATGGGGGTTCTTCAAAAGTAATGAGAAGCAGTTTAACCTGAATATGGTAACCAAGTTTTTGGAGAATGGGGTAGATGTGTTCAGACTTCATGGTAAAGGTGAGAACACATACTAACACATGAGAACACATGAGTTTTGCACATACTAAAGCCTAGAAATGGTTTTGTTGGGAGACCAGGAAAAAGAGCATTGCAGTAATCAAAAAGTTATGAAAGCATAAATAAGTGTTTCAGTATAATTCATGGAAAAAGAGGAACAGATGCACAAGACACTGAAAAAAAAGCATGTTTGACTAAAAAGCTAATGCAAAGATTCAAATATTAAAGAAAGGTCCCACAGAACACACAGATTCTGAACTGAGTGAGAGAGCGTAGTGACGAAATCAGAGGGCTTGAAAATGACAGCCTTGGTACCAACCAGTAAGAAGTCAGTTTTATCTGCATAAAGCTTTTAAATTATGAATGCAGGCTGTAAGTGAATGGGGCCCGGTGGCTGCAGTGGGGCTGGTAAAATAAGAGCATCATCAGTGTAACAGTGAAAACTGAGCCAATATGACCAAAAGCATGTTTAAAGTTGAAAAGCAAAGGGCCAAGGACAGATGCCTGGGGGGCACCTTGCTTAACGATAACAGATGGGGATCTGTTTCTACAGATGGAGACGAATTGCTGCCTATCAGTATGATGTTTATAGATTTGAGATTGGTCTATAGTAATTAAGATTATGTGGATCCAAGGTACTCTTTTTAAGGACAGGTGTAACTGCAATTTCTAAATCAGCAGGAACAGTACCGGTGACAAGAGAACAATTAGTGGAAAGCGACAAGGGACTGAGGGAAGGTTGAGGAGAAAAAATTGCATGTTGGATTTATTTTTTCAGTATAGCCAGAGAGAAGAGTTGCAAAAGGCTCAAAAGCTTGTTTATTGTTGCAAATAAAATTTCAGGTGCCAGTGCCATTAATAACAGAAGTCAGGAAGAAGGAATGAACAGTGCTAAGAGCAGATATATATTTCAGCATGTTCTCAACAGGTGCTGAGGAGTGCTTTTTTCAGGCCCTAAAACAGTGCATGAACTAAGTCTGTACAAGCACAAATGCTGCACACTGACTCTAAAAAGCCAGAGACAATTACTTCCCTGCACCTACTGGTCCTAATGTGCTCAGAATGTCAGAACCAGATAAGCCTGAGACAATACCATAGCAATTTAGATTTTATCCTTCCTTCAACCCGTAAGAAATGCAAGCCTTCAATACAAACAAGGAAACAAGAAACAAATGTATTATTTATAACCGGCCTGAGGACACGTGTTGCTTTGTTTTACCGATTTGGCAGACCAAATTGTTGTCAAGTTTTCTGGACAGAGATAAGTCAAAAGGAGTATGGGAAACCACTTGAGCCAACGCTGCATTTGCATCGGGAACATTTTGTATGCAATTCCAGATTAGTAATTGCTTTAGTCGTTATTTAATTATTTTGTAAGTGGGGAAGTGACTTTGCATAGATCCAGATGTGCACTTTTCTGCTTGAATTATATACACTGTGGTTAACCGGGTGTTAAAAGCATCTAGAAACTCATTTACGTGACTGGAAAACTAAAAACAAGGAGAGCCTGCAGTCCAACTATTGAAAGAAAAGAAGAAATGTCTAAAGTGAGAATAAAATCCTTGTCATCACTAAGGACATGTAACATTTTATTTATACCACCCCCCACCCCCCCATGATTTCGCCTGCAGTGTTATGGCTTTCGTTTTCACACACAAGCCAAGCTCCTCTGCTACGAGCAGAAAGAAACAGGATACTGCACTTCATGATTAATAATGTTTCATTTGATCTGCTCAGCCAGGAACCTCAAATTTTATACTAAACAATTCCATTCTGTCCAACACAAAGCAGGTTTGCAATTTACGTAATAATGGGAGTGTCTATGTAAGTAGATGTGCACATCTAGCAATACAAAAGGCAAAAAAAAAAAAAAAAAAATCTAAGGGATTTGTAACCTGTCAAATGTTCCAAACAAGTTGAACGTATCTGATAAAAGGTACTTCAGCACGTACCGGTCTGCCGTGTTTCTGAGCCGACAAAAGTGTCACACATGGAGGATTTCCAACAAAGCCCAACCTCTATCCCGCAGCGTATTTAACTTTGAATCTATGGTTTAAATGAGTGGTGCTGCAAGTTGCTGGAACGCTTTTGACGTCAATTGGTTTGGGGGGAGTCGTTCACGCTCTGCAGTGCATCTCAACAGAAACAGAAGATTGTCTGCAATTGCCTGCTGTAACACATGTAACAAAGATACATGATCAGTGCATCAAACAATCACATACAACAAATCCTAAATGTGAGAAAGCTCTTCCAGAAATTCCGGAACATTACCACTTTCATTTACATTTTGTAGTTAAGTTGACACAATATAAAACATCTTAGTGAACTGCACACTGCACACCACTGGAGCAATCGAGTCAAATCTGGCCAGTGAACGAAAAACACCTTACATTTTTTATAAGAAAAAAAAAATAATACATTGAATTGACTTGATTCAAATATATACATGGTTTGTGCATTAATAAAATACAATGCATTAACACAATTATTGCTGATTGCAAAGTAAACTAAAAAACAAAACCACATTGATGTAATATGCTTTATTCATGTGGAAATTATATGGACATTTAAAGCCAGGAAATGAGAGGCACATACATTAGGCTGTGTGGTAGTAGATAAGCAGGACTTTGCATACTTAATAAGGATGTTACTTCTTAGAATTATGCCAACCATAAGATTAGTCATGGCCCTATGGTAGAGGAAGAAACAATACATGCATCATTGAGCCTGTCTTTGTATCTAAATTGCATTTGCTCTTGTGAGATTTCACAGTGAAATGGTTTTGATAGGTGTCTTTATCGGAGGAGGCCCTAGTTTTTCCAGCCTTTGAATCCTTTGTTGATTCAATAGATGACAATGGTAGTCTGATTAAGAGAGCTATGGTATCCTTACTTCATGTTGTTAGAGTTCTCGTAATGTCCTCCTAGGTATGTGCTAAGTGAGTAGTGTGTCTTGGTAGAACTGAAAGTGGTAACATTTTACTTTATTAAACCTGCAACAGTACATTGACATAATTATGCCATAAACATTTCAAAATTCAAAAAGTTGTGACAAATTAATATAACAGTGCTATGTTACCATTAGAGGTAACTGTCATGACAGATTGCAATATTTGATGTCATGACAGTTTATGTCACATCCTACGTTAATCTGTCACTAAAATAAGAAGTAAAGGTAACATGACAGGCCTACTGTTTCTTTGAATGGATATAACAATGGAAATATGAGTTGCTTTAAAAGCTAACTGAGCCGAATACAAATATTACAGATTTACTTTCAGCAGCAGTGAATTCTTGCACAAGCAATGAATATATTAGTGTCAGTCAGGCACATAAACCATTGCTAATTACACACGGAAGCAAACCACAGCTAGAGTGCTTAGGGAAAATGTGTGAATATTACTGAAGCAACTGACCCAAATATTCTCAGGACCTTGTAAATGGCCTGGGTCAACTCTCCACGAGTGGAAATCGAGACGAAACTGATGAGAGGTCAAAGGTTATATGATGTCTCCCTGGGTGGTTTTACATGCAGTGAGCTCTTGGAGGTTAACCAAGTAATCTCTATACATAACAATCAATGTTTTTCTTGTTTAGACAGAAAACATTCAAAATATCTGCATACAGAAACATTCTAGTTAAGATCAATGCAAAAGCTTGCAGCAACAGGATTGGAAAATACAGACTGTCGTCACACCCACTCTGTCGTCTTCAAGAGGTTCGTACTGCTGTGCATTGCGGGAAAACCTTCTCCATTGCACAATACAAATGTTCTTTAGCAGTTTAATACATTGATTCAAGCCAAACTTTTGATGCGAGCCAAACCACACTGCCTGATTTGACATTTTGAAAGACAAAGAACAGACTGACACTGCTGAGATGAGGCAAGTTCTGAATGGGAATGTGCCAGTGCATGCATTACAAACAACATAGTATTAAACAGTCATCGCGTTTGGCCTCTATCTTACTGATAACTATCTCCGGAGAGAGCAGAGTTTATCAACTGGATTTGGTTTGTGACGTGAAAGGGGCGTCGAAATCTCCAGGCCCTTTCAAAGCCCTCTTTCGCTGAAACGATGAATCATGAAATGTTTGCAAACTTTTAAACATTCCGTCTACAACAATCACAATAGAAAGCAGTCGGAGTAACTACAAAGGTATTTGATCATGAAACGGCCCGCAGTTGTTTTTATTTTCCTCCTCCAAAAGAGAATGCTGCCAGGTTCTCAAGCCCTATTAAAGAGTGATTCATGTGGACCTTCACCATGCAGAGCACATTCTCAGAGAAGGTGCTTTTCATCTCTTTAAAAGAACCCGGGCAACAACTTTTTTTTTTTTTCTTTTTGGTGCTAAAACATGTACAGATTCTTACCTCAGGCAGCCACCTGACAAACATTTCACACAGCAATAATTATATGGAGTTACAGATCTGTTACTGGATTACACAGCTGAACAAGAAGAGGTGTGTCCTACTGCTTGGACTCAGTCCATGCACTGTCACTTGCCGGGTTGAATTAATCTTCTATTCATGCATTCATTCATAGCAACCATTGCTGGGCTGGACCAGTTTTACAGAACTTTGGGAAAATCCCCAACTGAACTTAATGAATTTAGCATAATGAGTTTAGATTCAATGCATGACGTTGAGTTTTGAAAATGTTTTGCTACCAAGCTGGACCACGCTATTGTAGAAAATCAGAACCAGGGAGAACAAATGTGACACTGTATCACTGATGTTAGATGACAAAACATTATGTTAACATCAGATTACACTCAATCTATCCTAACTGTGTGAAATTTCGCAAATCTATAAAATAAATATCAATTGATAATAATGCCCTCTTAGGGAGAATGAGGATTTTGCTAATGTTCTGTACAGCTTTTCCAACCATACACCAGCTTTTATAAAAGAATCCATTAGTGAACATAGCATGGATAGACCTACTGGAAAAATTCTCCAGGGGTAGGGTTACTCTTCTTCTTCTCAGTGCAGAGTGATGTACCATTTCAACCAGGCATAAACTGCTGAGTTAAACATCCTGTGGTCTGCATTCTCCTACAAACATATCAAGAAACAATGCAATACCTTGAAGGGACCATGTCCAGCCTTTGCATTTCCAAATGGGCGCATACTGTGTCTGAAAAAGAGCATCTGAGGAGCCCTGGATACCAATATGAACATTGTATTATATGCCATCTAACGCTCACTCAGTAATGAATACAGGATTAATGTTAAATGAGAACATAATGACTCCCTTTTGATGGCATACATAGTAAAGCATGAGATTTATTTGGGAACAGCAACGCCCTTAGTTTGATGGATGAAGTAATATATAAAAGGAAAATGCTGAGAGGAGTGAAAGAACAGAAAGAGATTGACGGATAAAAGAATACAAGGTGAAAGAACAGTGACAGAGTCCAAGAGAAAACTTGGCAAACAGGCAGAGAACAGCTTCAAACGTCAAAAGCCTAGAACTATTACCAGAAATGTCAGAACAGTGAAGAAAATGTAAGAAATATATTAAAATTGTTGAAGAAAGGGGTAGGACCAACTAAAATAATAATGTGTTATTAATATTATTCTCAGCATTTTAAGCAAAGGCCTGATGGTGACTTTTAATTTTACAGTGCTTGTTTCCGATGCAGACAACAAAGAATGCATAGTTACCGAATGCTTAGCATTCATTCCTAAAAGGATCAAGTAAAAGGTATATATTCAAAATAAATAGTAATTCAGCTCTAATCCTCAACAATGGAAAGGTTCCATTTAGGCAGAGAGATAAATAGACAGACCGACCGATAGACAGATAGATAGATAGATAGACAGACAGATGGTAGACAGATTGTAAAAAAGGGACTGTATATAATGTGCTATCAAAGAAACAAATTTTTTAAAAAACCCTCTTTTTTGCTCACACTGAATTATGAGAGTTATATTTGTCAAACCTCAAACCTTATGACAACAGTTGGAAAACCCAGAGAGGCAGGTTAGAAAGAAACATAGAGGAAGCTAATAAAGGGATGCACAAGGCTGCCCAAAAGGGAACGGGATGGATACCATTAGAGTGTGTGAACTTTCAAATCAAACTCTCTGATGAGCTCCATATGGTTGCACTAATTCCAACAGCTCTAAGTCTGCTCTGCTCAAGTCTCTACATTTATAAAGCCTCTGACAGACTAAGGTGGGCCATCTGCTTGCCTCATTACCTACTGCTTCTCAAGACTAGATGCTGACAGAGCATAAGAGATGCTGTCATCATATTTACTACCTAATATGCCTTTTTATATGAGGCATGCCCTAGTGTTCATTTGTCTACATAACAACATTCTTAGTCACAGATTCACACACTCGCTCAAAGCCAAGCACAATCCTTCTTGTAGTTCGATATAACACTCATCACACTTTGTGGCTATGACTTACTATTAATGAGTCTTTCCCGACTTGTTCCAAAGCAAAGTCTCTCGCTGAACATGCAGAGGCTCCAGAACGCAGCTGCTGAAGCCCTGCCATCTGAACTATTTCAGACGGGTTTCCTCCAAACAATGTTTTTTCTGAGAAATACAAAGTACAGCACAAAGCAATACTTGGCATCTGTATATTATGCACTTCACAAATATGCTGATGTTGGCTCATGTATTACTCCCTAAGAAGTGCCAGACCTGTCATTGACTTCTACATGTGAGATATGGAACCGTTTTTGTTGATGAAAAACTGATGACAAATGAAGAATGAGATCTCCAGTTCACAACATTTATTATTATTTTAATGACTCCATAGTGAACACAGGATCTTGAGAGACAAAAGTGTCCATGTTCCATACTGACTATCGTAAGAACCTTTTCAGGGTCATTAAGTGAAACTTTTGTCCAGACATTTGTCCATTTCCCTGTGCAAAAAGAGTAATTTCCTTCAAGGTGAAAGAGCACCTAACACCTCTGGTGTTTCTATTATTCCAAAGGTGAGAAGTATGCAAGTTAATGCCACTGCTTATTGCCATTGCAGTGTGTCCAATTTAAAACCCAAGAGACTGAGCTGAGACGATTACAGCTGCTTTGGTAAACCACAGTGTCGTTAATTTGAACACGAGCTTATCAAATAAACATAAACCAAACGGTTTTCCCATGTCTATATAACACAATCATAGTTTTTTATTTAAAAAATAGCAAAGTATAGTTCACTCGTAGTCATTTATCACCCATTGCCCAATTAAACCAGCTAAGAAATTCTTTCACAACTAGAGATTCTGAACTTTCAGTTGACCAAGTACAAGTATTGGGTTTTGAGTTATTATTGTGTTGTATCATTGCTTGACATATGAACAAACAAAAGAGTCTGTAGTTCAAATGCAAACTCATCAGTAAAGAATTGAATATTACAACCAGATGAAAGTGATGGCTCTTGACAATGGGTTAAGAAAGACTTTTTGTAGTTCATGGACTCAACCATAGCAGAAAATCAGAACAAGACATAAGAGGCCATGCTGTATAAAGGCTGCTTCAGGGCAAGATTGAAAATAGAAGGTTGTATTAAACAAATAAAGGAAATTATAATAAAACACTGAAACTATGCAGATAAACAGACACACTGAAACTATACAATTTTATCCGGCATTAATTATTCAAATAAACAAACCAATGATGTATAATCTTTTGGGAAACACTAGACAGTATTTCTGTTAAAACAATAATTGCTAATCTCTCCACCAGGCCAGTTTGTTTGTTTATTCGCAGCTATAAGAATTTTACGGTTCATGAAAAAAAAAAAAATCCTTGTGTCAAGTACTGTGCTGTGGCTAAGCAAAGAAATCACCCAGTAAAGTAGAAGGATGAACAATGGATTATTAAGTAACTAAGCATGTTATTTATGATCTAAACTGATAAAAGTGAACATGAAAGACATTGATTTATGGAGAGAGTGAGAGAGAGAGAGAGAGAGAGAGAGAGAGAGAGAGAGAGAGAGAGAGAGAGAGAGACAGAGAGACCCCTAGGCTGCAAGCGGAGGGCATCACATGTTGCTTGTGTTTCTGGTTGATCTTGGAAATGAGCGCTTTGTTCATGCTCCCTTGTGTTTTTTTGTCACTGAGCCCAGATAGAACCGCGGAGATCAGATATGATACATGACTTCAGAAACACACGTGCGGAGAACATATATCACTGCTTGCTGTGTAACAGACCCATCTCACATCAAAGAACGTCTTGGAGCTACCTACTGTAACTGCATTTCAAGGCCATATGGTCTGCATTTGAGCTCCTCTCTAAATGAGCCGCATCCAAAAGTGTTTATGATAACCGCAGGGTGAGGCAGGGACTGTAGCTATCAGCTGTCTTAATGTCTATGGAATGGAGCAAAAACTTTTTGCTGTGGTCAATAGTAGAGAACCTAAAGAAAACTCAAATAAGAAATGGTTAACGTGTCTGGAAGTATGTTCCTGGACAAAGAGTCCAGTTTATTTTATTCGCAGGGGGCATGCAGGAGAGAGGGTGGTTATCATTTCAGCATAAACCGCAGAAGGTCAGGAAGAATTTATATTTGTCTTGTCCTGTAAGCTATGGGAGCTCAGAGGATGTTATTAAGCACTGCAGTTTCCCTTTAACAGAACAAGAGCTATTCATCATAACGGGGTTCTGAAAAGTTACCGTGGTGAGTGCTGTGTTTGGGAAGCAACCAATTCAAAAGCAGTAAAATCGCTGTGTGTGCTGTGAGAAGCCAAACTTCCATCACCAAGGATTTCTAGGAATAACAGGAAGAATTAAAAGAAACAAGCAAGACAGATTTTGTTGCAAATTCATATTAATTTTCAGATTAATACAAAGTTGCAACCAAACCCATTTCCAAAATATATTGGATGAGTATTGTCAAAATGAGTCACTTTCTAAAAATTAGCTTTCCAGAACAATTTACAGAGTCACCCAAAATCTTGACTCAAATTGCTCACATGTAACATAAATGATCCAGTCCTCTGCTTTCTTAGGGTCATCTCTATCTCCATATCTTCTTTCACAGACTCAGCACACATCAGAGACTATCAGAGACTGCAGGCCTACATTCATTTGTTTTTTATTCATTTACTTCGAATAAAAAGTTCCTTGCTTGATGACTTCTTTGAGCTTATTTGCCTGACTTTAATTACAATGGATGTTTAAATTTATTTAAAGTTTAGAGTTTCGTCCCATTTTGACAGTAACAAGTTTTAACTGTAACAGGGTGTCCCATTCTAGCAATAGGATGCTGGCAAATTGATTGATTAATTAATTAATTTTAATTTAGATTCACAACTACATCCCAATTGTAAAATATATTGGAATGAAATAACAAGAAGTGGTAGTTCTTTTTAACAATTTTTACCTCATCACACTATGTCATCTCACCTACCATTTTGATGTTGGTATCAACTGTCACTACACATGATGTCATGCCCACTTTGATACTGGTGTAACTTTTTCTTATCCTAACCAAGCTAATTGGACACCTTTTTTAGAAAAGCATAAGCACTACTTTGGATTATGCATGTGTACACATTTTAATATTTGACACATCTTAATATATTAACTCCAAAGTTTAACTGTCCCTTTTTCCCCGGTGCCCTATTTAAACGACTTGCACCCTATAACTCTCCATAAGTTCAAGCAAATCCTGACATGAAATCGTATTGAAAAAGTGGTAAAAAAAACAAAACAAAACACAAATATTGCACAGGTCTGATTAAACCGATTAAACAGTTCTGACAGTATTCTGACAGATGTGCCCATTTGTTTATGTTATTTTAAAATCTGGAACTTGACCGTTAAAAAGTACTAAAAGTAATTGCAGAGATGTTTTCAAAACATGATCCAGACAGAAGATCCGCAGTCAAGATAACTGTGTTTTCTTTGATTAATTCAAGCATGCTTATCCATTCTCAATGAGGCTTTACCCATTTTTTGCTCTAAGCTGCAAAACTGACTGAAAATATATTAACACAAACACGGCACATGAGCAATTAGGTGTTCCATAACTAAAGGATGTCTTGGCTCTCCTGTCAGACAGATCTTTTCCATTCTTCACCCAGCACTTAGAAATTGAGAGGAAGTTTAGTCGTCTTTCATGGTGCTCGCTAAATATCTTGAGGGCAGTCTGATGTATAGGAATGCTGAATGCTCCTAACCTTTGGCTCTGGGCGACTGGGTTTCTAAAAACACTAGCGTTTGGGGATTTCACACACTTAGCCAGCCGTTCTAAGCAGAAGCTTGTTTTCCTGAGAGGAAGGTTTTCTTAAAAGAGCTTTGTGCTACTTTGGAGGTGTGAAGGATAATAAAGGGGGGGCTTAGAAGCAGCTTAGTGGGGCTTCTACATTTTTAGCGGCGTTACAAATTAGGACTCCATTGCCCCGTGTGTCTAAACAGAAAAACTTCACCAGGTCCAGCTGAGTCAATAGCAGCAAGGCAGGAAATCCAGCTACCTGATGGAGGTCAGTATGGAAACAGCACAAGGAAGAGCAGCAGGGCAAAGTTCATTTATTTCTCAAGGCTTCTGAAGCAGCGTGTGGGTCAGTTTTGATTAAAACAGCTTTTCCCTCATTCCCTCACCAACTGGACCGTTTAATGAAGATGACTTACACTGAGAAACAATTTGAGACAATTTAATGTGTTTAATTGGACCTCTAATAATCATTTAACAGAACCCAACACACTCACTGTATTGTACTAACTGACAATTTAAAGTTATTTTTACAGTTGCATGGATTTATGAACAAGTGTCAGTCTACTACTACCATTTTACAGAATGTATGTCTTCATTCATCCAGTTGCATCCCAAAAGAGGCAAAATAAATGAAATTCTCATACTTGGAGATTATCACTGTTATTGTAAAAATGACTTACAGATCAAGAGAGCAAACAGTAACCAGTTAAACAACTTATCTTCATGACTGAGGGTGCCTTGCGTTTTAAGTAAACAAAAGTAAATCTGAATCTGGAATGGTGTCCCATATATTGTTTTCTCTGGCAAATTCAGCTCCCGTAGGGTTTGTAAAATTGTGGCTCTTCATTTGTCTGCTAATATTACATGATATATTTGGACTGTGCAATCACAGCAGTCAGGTTTGATTTACTAGTTTGCGCATTCCAGTCAATGAAATTTTAGTACTGAAATGACTCATGTTAAAAATTTGCAATACGTTTAATCAGAGAATGTTTAAAGTAAAGGTGGCCCTTATAGCCATGTACACACCACAGCACATAGTGTGAAAAATTATTTTCCTGCATTTAACCCATTCACCAAGTGAAGCAGAGGGCAGCCAGTGACGCAGCGTCCAAGGAGCAGTGTGTGGGGTCGATACATTATTCAAAGGTGTCTCAGTGGTGCCACTGATTCGAACCCATGCCAATCCGATCACTAGGGCAACTCCCTAACCACCATGCTACCAGCTGCCCCAAAAATATCAGAAAGGAACTCAGCTTTGGAAAGAAATAGAATATACCGTCAGAAAGAAATAGAATATCCCGTATTACATTACAGTGCAGATTTAACCTTTTATCAGACATTTTGGTATCTGCTGGTCAGGAGGAACTACAGGAATATGGAGAAGGGAGCATTTATCTAATACACTTTCTGTGTACCAGTCAAGATACCAAGAACGTTTTCAATATTGATAACAAAAGTAGTTTTCTAATGCTCAGTACCAAAAAAATACAACATAAGTAGTTCTGTTTAATTAGATGTAGTGCAATATAGATCAATTTAGTCATGCGGAAAGTTTTGTAAAGTTATTCATGGTAATCATATAACAATAGTAATGTTTTTTGTCTGTTTCAACCTATCAAGTCTCACAAAAACAAAAAATTGTGATGCATATGTGTTCTAAACATGCTTTAAAGTTTGGGCTACAAAAACAGAATGGTTTGTTTAATGAATATTTGTGTGAAAAAAGAGACAACTGACTGATTCATTGGCCAAACTGTGGCCTGTAATTGCATGGATTTTTATTTTTTTTACTGTATATATCTTTTATTTAAAACAACATTGAATAATTATAAAATGACAGCTTTATTAATGTATTGTTACTTTGCTAACATTTGCTCTAAATTTCAAGGAAAAATATTCTCGAAATGTAATAAAATTCAGTTGCACAGTTCTGACAAACTGTGGTACTACTCACAAAAAGTAAAGTTACCGAGTATTAAATATTAGGTTAGGTTGTTTAAACAATGGATTTAAAGTGAGGACAATAATTAACTGGTTGCCTCATTATAGTACTGAAAAAGTACTGATGTTTGAATACACTGTAAAACTTAAATCAACTAATCAAAGCTTTTACACTTCACAGTGCAAGCAATCAGTTTATTTACTCAATTCAGGTAAACAAACTTATGACATCCAGGCTCACTGACTGTAACTGAAAACCAACTGTAACATACTGGGTGTGAAACAATCCCAGTCCTAACCGACCAGATGTCACCCATATTTCATGCATGCCAAGGAAAAATAAAGCAGCATTTATTCCCTCACACTTCTCTAAAAAAGCAAGCAAACTGACACACTTTGCAAGATCACTTTGCAAACAGTGGAATAAATCTCTTTGACATGTTTCTGCACAGGCCCCTCCACTCTCCTTTTGCAAAAGGTGCTCTGTCCCTGTGGCAAAACATCTGATCATCTCATATGTATGACACTCAGCAGTGTTTGGAAACTCAGTACAGAAAATCACCTCTCACAGACATGAGCAGCTCACCTGACTCAGATTCAACTGAATGAATTATAGCATTTCAGCCCACCATTCAGAGCCTTTCCAACAACCTCAGTTCTTAGTTCCCTAAAGTGTCCATTTACAGTGGCAGAGAAAGAGTGAAGAATGGTATTTTCATTGCTTTTTACTTCTGAATACAGATACTTGGAAATTTGGTGGAGCTACTATTATCATTTCAGCTGAACTTATATCTCAGATCCGCTATTTAATAGGTGTTCTTTTTTTGTACCATGATTTGAAAGTGACAGCTGGATTTTATTATACTGTAACATTAGTGCACATTAAGGGTTGTAAAAATGATTTGTGGATTTCATTAGAGTGAAAGTATTTATTAGTGACTAGTGACAATTCCAAAAAGAGTCAATTCTCAAATTCCAGGCATTTGGGAATTGCAAGTCAGCTGCAAAGCTTTGGATTAAATTCCACAAAGTTACAGACAAGTTTGCCTGGACTCACACACACACACACACACACACACACACACACACACACACACACACACACACACACACACACACACACACA